>PVIC010002504.1:66002-77076 GCA_004025085.1 Thryonomys swinderianus
TTTTTTTTTTTTTTTTTTTTTTTTTTTTTTTTTTTTTTTTTTTTTTTTTTTTTTTTTTTTTTTTTTTTTTTTTTGACACAGGGTCATGCTTTGTAGTTCAGCCTGGTCCTGAGCTCACTATGTAGCCCAGGCAACCATCAAACTCAGCAATCCTCCTGCCTCTGCCTCCTGAGTGCTGGGATTACAGGCGTGAGCCACCAGGCCCGACTAAATTGAGTTTATGGGTACATTTTTTAAAGAAAAATGAGCCAAAACAGGATCACTGGTGACAAGGCTTTATTAGAAGTGAAAGCGGCCGGGCTGCCTCGAACAATGGTATATGAGAGAGTTGGCAAGCGCAGTGGGGTAGAGGGGGCTGGGTAGGGTGGGCATTGTGCTGAAGCAGGACTGGCTTGGGTTGCCTGGCAGGTTAGGGAGCTGGATGATAGGGTGCCCTTTGGTGCTCAAGATTAGGGGCCTTTCTGTAGCGTGGGGACTCTAGCAATTTAAATATACATTATTTTCACATTTCACTGAGAATTTGTACCTGAACGTGACATATCTTGATCCTTATCTTTCCCTTTCCCCTGCCCTCCCACCAGCCTCTCCATTCCCCCATACACATAAGCTTTGTTGCCACTTTTTCCTTTTTTTACCTTCAAGTACTTTCTTTCCCTTCTTTGTCTCCCCCACCTCACACCAGTTCTCCTTCCCCTTTGAAGATTCTTTTCCTGTCTCACAATACCTATTATACATTCTGGACCTCATTTACACCTTCAGTTTCTCAAATTAGAGAAACAATATGATATTAAAGAAGTATTTCTTACTGACTGCCTCTGGGCCCTTCCCGAGCCTGTGTTCCTTTTAGAAGCCTGCTGACAGCAGCTCATGGACACCTTGGGCAAAGCTGCTGACATAACTGTAAGTGGTTTGGTCTTGGACCACAGTTTGAAAACAAACCTCCCAACGAACTATTTGGAAAGCCTTCTGAGAAAGCACCTAAATAATTCTGTAGCCCTTGTTGCATGGGTTAGGATTGTTTTGGCCTGATTTTCTGGGACTCCCACAGTGCCCCGGCTGATAAACTAATCCATGTAGAAAGCTCAGGGAGCCCTAAGCCAAATCCTGTCCCCAGCCATCATGCCACACCAGGCACCAGCCAGCACTCCACTTCCCTAAACTCTAATGCTTAGGCCTGAGGACAAAGCAAGGTGGAGTGCGAGTTTCAGTGAGCAGCAATTAGGAAAGACCCACTGTCAAATGAACAATCTTAAGCAAGCCAGGGGCCTTGGATTTTAACTTGTGTTGCTCCAGAATCTTTCTAAGCTGCCTCACTGCACTCATCCGCTTATATACTGGACTGAGTGTCATTGAGTGGTGCTTTAGTGATTTGAAACGTCTGAAGGACTCAGAGACATTGTCACTCTGAACTGCATATGGTGTCTGAAGGGCTAAGATCTCCTACTTCTGATGCTTGTTAACAAATATGGCCGTGAGCAAGGCACGTTCCCCTGTGAAACTGCTTCCCTACCCTGTCACACAGGGTCAAATTAAATGATCTCAGATTCTTTCCAGTCTTCATGCTCAGGGAATCTGTGGTCTCCTGCTGGATACGGGGTCACAGAGAACAACATGCATTTGCCCAGATGCTGGCAACATTCTAGATGCTATCTTGTTGGGAGAAAATTCCTGCCATCAGATCTCTTTCAAATGGATGAATATATGAATATATCACACTTATTTGCATTGGCTGCTTTTGCTTAACATCAGCAGTTCAATATTCCCTTGAATCACGAAAATAGATTCCTTTCAACAGTCTCTGAATTTTCCAGGGGCTTGTGTGTGAGTGGCCACAGGAGTTTTTTCAAAGTGAAGTAGAATGGCAAAGTAGAAAGCTTCCTAGCTTATTTGTCAGAATATTTGCATTGTAATTTATGCCAGCTACTTACCTTGTGATGCTGGCAACTACTTAATCCTATTGAGCTTCTGATAAAAAGGCCAGTCAAGGTCAGCCCTGCCTACCTTGTATGAAAACTGTGGATATGAAATGAAATAGGATTTTTAAGAGAACTCCAGAACCTTTAAAGCTTATCGAAATGAAATTGTTAACACTTTCACGGCTGCAGGCAAGGAGTCTATTCCATTGTTGCATTCGCTTGGAGAAAAGGCTTCCTTTTTTGATGCAGAGGTTTTAGTGAGAATATACAGAGTGAGCACAAAGATTTATTGTGCCAGCATCCAAGGTTCCCCAGAGAATGTTTCCCAGCAGTACAAGTTGCTAAAACAGTTTGTAAGGTCACCTGCTCTTAGCAACTACAATTGACGGAGAAGGAACTAGCCCCAGAGGCTTAATACTTATAGTGGGTCTTAGAACAATAAGGGGCAAAAATGCTCTTAACCTAAGCACCTCAGGCCTTGGAACAGACAGTTCTGTTAGCTCCTCTAGAGCATACATTAGTAGCACAGCTCTTCCAGTTACAAGGATGCCTAGAAATGTGATTCCAGTTGCAATAAAAGTCACAATCTTTAAGAATTTCCTATCTCTATTGTATAATCATATTCTCCTCAGGTATTGAGAATTAACCCCAAGCTTTTTGCACTGAGCTACATGCCCAGCCCTTTCCTTCTTTATTGTTTCTTTTGAGACAGGACCTCACAAAGTTGCTAAATTGCCGACACCAGGCTCAAACTTGCAATCCTCCTGCCTCAGTATCCCAGATTGCTGGGATGACCGGAGTGTACTACCACGCCCAGCCTCTACTCTGCAGCCTTGTTCCATTCAGACTGCGGTTCGCACACAGAGCATCTCATCTAGTTTCTTTCCTAACTTGATTTTTCTGAAGACCCTACACATCAATGACAGAAAAACTAAAAAAAGATATTATTTACATAAATACATCATGCTTCTGTGCTTAGATTTTTAAAAGATCTTGATTTCAACTTCTGTTCTAAAAGCTGACTGAAGAAATCAAAGCAAGCTAATTGACTGCTGCTTTTTAAAATTTTCCTTGCTGCAGCTTTAAAGCACCTAGATAAAGCAGCAGAGAAGGGTGTGCAAATTTCCAGAGTGAGAATGACTTACAGAAGCATTGCTTTTCTTTGCTTTTTATTTATATATGCACTGAGTCACCACTTTCCTCTTTTTACTCTTGGGAAATACTGATGATCTGCATTGTTGCCTGGATGGAAACAAACACGGCAGGTCTGGAAGGGCCAGGCTGAGGCCTGGGCTAAATCATCAGGTACTGGCAGGCAGCCATGCATCCCACACCGGCTGGGAGGGTGGGGCCTGCTGTTATGGAAACCAGCGTCCTCCTGGAGTGCACAGGTGGGCAACAGAGGGGGATAGTAGGACTTAGAACCATGTCACAGATTTGGCACAGTCTGACAAACAGACCTGAGCACAGTGCGAGGGGGCACGACAGCTGAGAGTGGAAGCGATGCTCTTCTGCAAGCCTTCTGAAGGCTTCCTTCCTTCCTCCGGCCAGACGTCAGCTGGCAGCGTGCTCTGCTCTCTCTTCTGCAAGACAGAGCTTTGCAGGTGCTTGTGATTACAGAGCCAATAAGGGTGAGGTCTTCCGGGAGCCTTTCAACGGCCCTGATGTCAGTTACTTGTGGGTCCCCGTTTCTCCACACCCAATTAGCTAAAGTTTCATATGATGTTATGGAAAACATGGGTTCCCTTGAGCAGCTCTTCTTCCTGCTCTGAATCTGTTCTTGTACATGCACATTTTCTCTGGCCCTCTGTATCACACACACACACACTCACACACAGACTGACACATTGTACAACCCAGACACATTCTCACACAGGCACAGTCTCCTCAACTCAGACAGACCCTTCCTCTTAGGCATTCCCATTTAAGGGTCAGAAGAGTAAATCAGAACACAGAGAGAGACTAGAGCTTACTATGATTTTAAACATTAGGGCTGGCAGACAAAAGAATATTTATTCTGACAGACTGGCTGCCAGGCTAACAGGAATTCGGGTCTGAAATAATGAAGTTTTATCTTTTTTTCTCTCTTTCTTTTTTTTAAACAACATCTGGGAGGCTTTGGTCAGGATTATTTGTTTATTAGATTCCTTGAGATTTTCAAGGTGTACTTTTTCAAAAACTTCCCTTCAGAAAGCCTGAGGGTGACATTTTTCTCACTTGCTGGTTTTTCCGGGATGCTCGAGTGGAAAGTGGAGCACACCAAATGGCAACGGGCAGGACTAGGGTGGCCCTGCTTAAAGCAACTCTCCTTCTTTCACATGGCCTTGCACAGGGATTTTGACCTCAATTATCAGTGAGTTTCTGCCAGCCCAGCCTCCCCATATCAGAAGTACCTAGTGCAAAGTTCTGTTTTGTTCGGTCTACACACTGAGGAGTGAACCCGGGGCCTTGCACTGCATCTGAGCTGCAGCCCTCGGCCTCTAGTAGTGTTCTTCAACTGAAGACTTGGTGAAGACTGCAAAACAAGATAATGGAGAACGACTCCCACTACGAGATGAGAATTACATATAGTTCGTTACAAAGTTAGTCTTAACATTGCTATGTCTCTTAGGCTGCAAGAAACATATACAGTAGAGTTCTGGAATCAATTTCCATAACCTTTACCAGACTAGTCAATAAGTAAGTGTCTCTCTCATCCTGTTTGGATCTTTGCTCCTTTCTTTGCCCGTGGTACTCACTTATTTGTTGCTTTCTTCTGTCTCTTGCCATTTAAGTTCTGAACCAGTTTATGCTGCTGGAGTAGAGATACTATGTGTTTACCCAGGTCACATTACCTCTCTGGAGCATGGAGGAGACTCATTTCCCAGCTCTCTGGCAGTAGAACCATTGACTGAGCCCTGACCAATATACGGACGGTTGTGATCAGTGTCACATCGGTGACTGCAGGAGCAGAGGCTGCCTTTGTCGTTCCCCATGCAACCACACCTGATTGGCTCCAACGTGAGAAGTAAAGTTTTAGTATTTTAGTGAGATCTGGGGATAGTGTGTTATGGTACTCAGAATAAATCCTCTCTTACCTAAAAGTTAAAAACACCAATTTCACAGAATTCTTGGTTCTTTTACTATGACTCGAAGTTTACACTTTCAGTAAATTTTTCATTAGTTGGTATAAACCCAGAGTTGCTTTCATCTAGTGCACTGCTTACTGTCGAGTGTCCTCTGTATATTTTTTTGTATGCAGTACTGAACTTTTCTGTTTTAACCTGTAGTACGCTGTGTTACATTGCATAGAGGAGCATGTGAAATAACTCATAGCATGTTGGTATACATCATGTGAAAAAGTCTTCCCCATTACACAAATTTACCTCTAAGTCTTCCCCAAGTGACAGTATCAAATAATATCTACGAACCAAGACCTGTGGACTCTCTAGGATCAGGAACAGTTCAGTTATTTTTGAGAATGGAAGAAAAGGATAATATAGATCAGTGGAAAGTGCATAGGATTAGCTTGTTGGCTTGGATTTTAATCCAGGCTCTTCCTTGAACTTCTTAGGTGATCTTGGATAAGTTGCAGCTTCTATTGGTCTCTGTTTCTCTTTCTTAAACTTCAACACGCAAATAATATTATATTAGTAAGGTTCTGTAGTTATTATAAAAAAGTTTAATGTAGCACAAACATGAGAAATTACAATAGGAAAAATACAATGAACTATTTTAAGAAAACTCAATAATCAGGTAGTTATGTTATGAACTAATCAGGCATCAGACAATTTTTGAAAATAGACACTCTTTTTTTTTTTTTTTTTTTTAGACAGTGTCTGACTTTGTAGTTCAGGCTGGCCCTGAGTTCAATATGTAGCCCAGGCAAGTGTTGAACTCAGCAATCCTCCTGCCTCTCTGCCTCTCTGCCTCCCAAGAGTTGGGATTATAGGTGTGAGCCACCATGGCTGACATTGTGGTGTGTGGTACTGATTGCTGGTGGGTATGAGTCACCATGCCCAGCATTGTGCTATGTGGTTACCAGGGATCGAACTCCAGACCTTGCACTTGCAAGGCAGACACCGGAACCAGAGCTAAATCCCCAGCCATAGACACTCTTTTCTTGGGTTTGGTTTACAGTTTTCCAAGCTTACTGCACATACAAAAGTGTGGCACAATAGTCTCTGAGTGAAAGTCATATCGATTTCCTGGTTGACAGGTTAGAGTTCTTAACTAGTTAGTACTACATTCTAAATCCCTAATCAACAGTATCAAAATCAGGTTTGTCTGTGTTGAAGATAGATAGATAATTCCATGTCTTTGTCCAATGAGCAGGTAGGTGTGAGAAATGACACATACAAAAAGCTATCCATTGTTTGGAATAGCAAAAGATTCAAACTCGCTAGATCTGTACCATAGTGAACTGGTTAAGTCAGTTGTAGAAATCCATTCACTGGCAAAACATGTAACTTTGAGTGTTGGATCTGTGATATAATGATGTGGAACATTCCCTAAGAAATTTCATTAAGTTAAAAAAGCAAATTACAAGCCAGTGTGTAAAATATGATACCACTTGTGTCAAAAGATTTAAAAAATATATTTGCTTATGAATGCATAAAGTATTTCTGGAACAATACCAAAGTTCTAGTATTATTCTTTGCATCTGGAGTAGAAAATGCATTAGCAAGGGAATAGGGTGTGGAGGAGCTATTTGTGCTTTAAAAATTTAAAACCATGTGACTATATTAACTATTCAAAACAAAGTGAAAACCAAAGCAAAACCACAATTATATCCATCTTGGTTCATTGTTAACCTTTATTTCTTATAGTGAAATACATATAAAGTTTGCTATTATAACTATTATAAATACACAGTTTGGGGGCATTAAATATATTTGTGTTATTGTAGAGCTCTCACCACCATCTTTCCAACTCTGGAACTTTTAGATCCATTTTCTTTCTGATCCAGAACTGTTGTGCATTTCCAAAGAGGGCATTTCCCAGGAAATGTATCAGTGGAACACTTGTGATGGATCCCGAATCCTTCGTTCCCTTCTCCGTGGGCAGGTGAATGACTAAACTAATTGGTGATTTGATGAGAGTGAAGTTGAGCCTTTCTAGTTTTCCCTTTCACAGTGGTCTGGCTAGGGTTGCATATGTTTTCTATTCTTCTAACCAGTGAACATACTTTGGCAGATCCTGCCCTTGTACAGAAAGACTGCAGTTCTAGGAAAGAGAGAACAATTTGGAAAGAAGCAGTAGGAAGCAGCTTTGCCTGTGACTCAGAAAGGTGTACTTTAATTTGCTGAAGACTGCTTTTCAGTCCTCAGCCTTCCAGAAAAGCACTGGACCCAGTGCTCTATGGAAATGAGCTACATCCAGGTCAAATGCAGCTCATCCCAGTCAGTCATGAGGCATAGATCTGGCCTGCTCAAAAGAAACTTTATGTTTCTCCAAACATAAGTGCTAGGGAACAAGTTGTGCAGATAATGGATAGGACTGAGCCTTATCATATAAGAAGAAGGGGTCCTGCCAGGCGTGGTGGCTCACTCCTGTAATCCCAGCACTCGGGAGGCAGAGGCAGGAGGATTGCTGAGTTCGAGGCTTGCCTGGACTACATATTGAGCTCAGAGCCAGCCTGAACTACAAAGCAA
Source organism: Thryonomys swinderianus (assembly GCA_004025085.1). NCBI lineage: Eukaryota > Metazoa > Chordata > Mammalia > Rodentia > Thryonomyidae > Thryonomys > Thryonomys swinderianus. The sequence continues at coordinate 73,552 of PVIC010002504.1, forward strand.
GACCCTGTCTCAAAAAAAAGGAAAAAAAAAAAAAAGAAGAAGGGGTCCTGCTCCCCAGCCATCCTGAGCTTCAGGAGGGGAATAGAGACAAAGTGCTATGATAATAGACCTTTATATTGTATTCTAACCACAAATTACTATAGACAAGCGCTGGTATTTATTTAATAATTGTGATTTTGACCTTGATTGATTCTGTCAATTGGATTGAGTAGGAAGCTACCCAGGGAGTTGATATGGCACATAGCTGGGTGTGTCCAGGCAAGCCAGAGAGACCAGAGCGTGGGTGCTTTATTAGGCCCCTGGCCTCTTTACTTCCCTAATGCTGTTCCCTTGGTCTATTTCCCAGCCACTGTCAGTTTTGCTCTGTCATACCCTTCTGTCATGAATTTTTGTCTTGGAAAGAGATGACCATGAAATGAATCACTTGAATCACGGCACGGCGGGCCCGGAGCTGCTGGTTCCAGTCCGTCTGCCGCAAGTTCCCCAGTCTGCGGGAATCACGGCACGGCGGGCCCGGAGCTGCTGGGTCCGGTCCGTCCGCCGCAAGTTCCCCAGTCCGCTGGAATCACGGCACGGCGGGCCCAGAGCTCGAAATGAATCACTTGAAACTATGAGGTAAAGTAAACTTTTTTAGGTTGTAGTGGTCAGGTATTTTATCCAGCAATGAGACATCTGACTGATACAGAAAATTGATACCAGAAAAAAGAGACTATACCTATCCATGTGATTTAAAAGCCTTTGGACCTGACTTGAAGGAGGAGTTTGGAAAGCTTGAGAATTATTCTCTAGGGAAGTCTTAAAATACAGTAAGTAGAACCAGATGGATGATGCTGATTGGAGCTCAGAAGACCAGAATGCTGATAGAACTACAGACAGTAAAGGCCAGGCTCAGGAGGTTTCAGTTGGGATTAATGGCTCCACTGGCATTTGGACTAGAGGTTATGTGTATTACACCATGGCAGAAAATTTGTCTATCTTTGCAGAAATCAGATACTAAGTAAGTAGCTTGGCAAAGGAAATTTCAAGACAGCTCAACATTCATGCTGTGACATCTGCTTTTAGCCAGATTTAGAGTGAGAGAGAAGAGAGACAAAAAGAAAAACATACAAATGTAAAAACCTAAATTTTGGGCAAGGAAAAATGAAGGGAAATAAAACTTTAATGGTTAAAAACAAAAAAGGAAACAAAGCTTATGTATGTAGGGAGTGGGGTAGGTGGTAAGGAGGGCAAGGGATTGGGAAAAAATGAGAATCAAGATGTATCATGTACACGTACAAATTTCTAATGTTGAATGTGATCATAATGTCTATCTAAAATGTAGCAATAAACTCAATTTAAAAAAATTGGGGCCTAAAAGGACCCATGTATAAAATTGGGACTCAAAGACATGTGTTGCTAAAGAGATTATGTCATTAAAAAGAAACAAAATACATTGTATAAGAAGAAATAAGCTTTATGGTAACTAAAACATAAGCAAGACCCCACCCATCACAAATTCAAGGGTGCAAAATTTTTTTTTTTGTTTGTTTTTTGAGACAGGGTCTCACTTTGTAGTTTAGGCTGGCCCTGAGCTCACTGTGTAGCCCAGGCAAGCTGCCACGAACTCAGCAATCCTCCTGTCTCTGCCTCCCAAGTGCTGGGATGACAGGAGTAAGCCACCACACCCAGCACTGTGGTATGTGGTATTGATGGCTGGTGGGCATGAGTCACCATGCCCAGCATTCTATGTGGTCACTGGGATCGAACTCAGGACCTTATGCTTGCGAGGCAGGCGCCAGAACCACTGAGCTAAATCTCCGGCCCTCAAGGGTGAAAAATCTTTTATTTGAGAAGAGAGTCCCTGTGTTCCCTGCTGAATAAATGTTTCCTGGAGAATTGGTTCCCTGGGATTCATTTCCCTATTTCAGCCATTCAGGCACTCAGAGACCCCTGTCACCATAGTCCAAGTGGGCCTGACTACTGCTCCTTCTGATTGCAGACTTTATTATTGTCCAAATGATGCTGGTTTTAGTAGCACGCAGAATGGATAGGAAGTCTTCCACCCAGGAAAGCCAGGAAGGCCAGATGGTGTGGGCTTAAGAAGGTAGCACATGATGCTGTAGGAATGAAGTCAAAGGTACACTGAAGACACCAAGAATTTGGATGTGCCAGGAATGGGAAATCTGCTGAGGAAAGCTGCAGGCTATAAGTGGGGCTATCCCAAGAAAGAAGCCATGTAGGGTGCAACATGTAAGACCTTATGGGCGGGGCCATTCAAAACATTTATAACTCATATTTTACCACTTAGTGACCAGGATATTGGATATGGAACTACAGGATTTAATGTTTTCCTGACTAGGTTTTGGTTTTGCATTGGTCCATTTCTTTTGTGTCATCTCTATTCCCTCCTTATGGGATGGGAGTGTTTATCCTGTGTCATCATATAACTTACTTTAAAATTTTTACAGAGCTGGGCCGGAGGGTTGGCTCAGTGGTTCCAGCACCTGCCTCGCAAGTGCAAAGTCCTGAGTTCGATCCCCAGTAACCACATACAATGCTGGGCGTGGTGACTCACGCCCACCAGCAATCAACCAGCAATCAGCACCACAAACCACAGTGCCGGGTGTGGTGGCTCACGCCTGTAATCCCAGCACTCGGGAGGCAGAGACAGGAGGATTGCTGAGTTCGAGGCTTGCCTGGGCTACATGGTGAGCTCAGTGCTAGCCTGAACTATAAAGCGAGACCCTGTCTCAAAAAAAAAAAAATTTTTTTTTTACAGAGGTTCAAGGCTGTCTTTGCCTTAAAGAGACTTGAACTTTTGGAAAATTCTAGAAATGTTGAGATTTGGGGAAAGAATTACTGTGTTTTTGATTGCATAAAAGATAGTTGTATTACATTAGGTGGAATTATGATCTTGTGTTTAGTTGATGATTATGGTTTATGGAGATATTTTTGAAGTGTCAAGTTGACAAAGGATGAGATGTAGCAGTTAAACTCTGTTGAATCAGCTTAACTGGCTTGAGAGCCACCCAGGGATTTGTGGAGCACATTTATGGGTCATGAAGGCATAACCTTTGATACTATATTGATCCATCACCCCTTCTTCTCCAGCACTGTTTTCCTGCTCTGCTTCCCAGTTATCACAAAGTAAGCAGCTTTGTTCCATCATGGCATATTTGCCTTAGAGATAGATGACCATGGACTGAATTCCCTTAAAATGTGAGCCAGGGGCCGGAGGGTTAGCTCAGTGGTTCCGGCGCCTGCCTCGCAAGCGTAAGGACCTGAGTTCGATCCCCGGTTACCACATATAATGCTGGGCGTGGTGGCTCACGCCTGTAATCCCAGCGCTCGGGAGGCAGAGACAGGAGGATTGCTGAGTTTGCGGCGGCTTGCCTGGGCACCATAGTGAGCTCAGGGCCAGCCTGAACTACAAAGCAAGACCCTGTCTCCAAAAAGCAAAAAAAAAAAAAAAAAAAAAAAAAAAAAAAAAAAAAAAAAAAAAAAAAAAAAAAAAAAAAAAAAAAAAAAAAAAAAAAAAAAAAAAAA
>PVIC010002505.1:0-76649 GCA_004025085.1 Thryonomys swinderianus
TCCTTCCTTCCTTCCTTCCTTCCTTCCTTCCTTCCTTCCTTCCTTCCTTCCTTCCTTCCTTCCTTCCTTCCTCTCTCCCCCCTCCCTCTCACCATCCTTCCCTCTCACCCTCCTTTCCTCTCTGTCCCTGCCTTCCTTCTTTCTTTATGTTCAAGTAAAAAGTATAGCACTTAGTGTTTACCAAGTTAGCAGTACTATTGGGCTACAGCCGGCAATAAACAAAACAAAAAATCTTGGTTCCCAGTGAGATTAATCACTACTCTATTCTACCTCAAATTACACATCATCTCTGAGTTTTCCCAGACCAACTTTACCCAATTTCTAAACTTTCAAGAGATAATACCAACTTGGTTTCCATTTGAATGTACTGAAAGAATTACAAAACTCAAACCTGATATATTTGAGCTAATGTTTCTGCTTTGAATTCTTTTTTTTTTTTTTTGAGACAGGGTCTCGCTTTGTAGTTCAGGCTGTCTCTGAGCTCACTATGTAGCCTAGGCAAGTGTGGAACTCAGCAATCCTCCTGTCTCTGCCTCCCGAGTGCTGGGATTACAGGCGTGAGCCACCACGCCTGGCACTGTGGTATGTGCTATTGATTGCTTGTGGGCGTGAGTCTCCACGCCCAGCATTATATGTGGTTACCAGGGATCGAACTCAGGACCTTGCACTTGCAAGGCAGGCGCCGGAACCACTGAGCTAACCCTCCGGCCCCTCTGCTTTGAATTCGTTATGTACCAACTGTCAATGTTTATTTATATTATATATCTTAGAAACCTTAGTGTGTGTGCTTGCCCCCTATGGATGGACACAAAATCCAATGCAACCAGTCTTTTCCAGACTTTCAGGGAGAGAGATACTTGCTTCAAAGAGAGAATTAATTTTTCCTAATAAAAGTATAACAAAGTTCATTTTAAATAAAAATGGCCATATCTCCAATTTTGGGTTTTCCAAATAATTTTGCAATTTGAGAGTGGAGTATTTAATCCCAAAAGCCATGGGCCATGCTAGCTTTGGAAATCAACCTGAGCTTTGTGAAAACATTCACTCATAGGCAAAGTTTGAAATAACTGCCATCAGTTAAGTTCACTTTCTCTTTCCTCTTCAGCTGTCTGTCTCACTGTCACCTTTCTCCTGTTATGTTAGGTGGTGTAGGACAGCCATGGATCGGTTGGTTTGATTTTTAATCAGAGTTAGAGAAAGTAAAATTGGGGATACTTTTAGGATGGATACCATGGGATATATTTATATGTTTCTGGGTCATGTTCACGTTGTCACTAGTTATCCCAGTACAGGCACATCTTCCAAGAAAATTTCTGATGCTCACTGTGCCAACTTATCTGGCATCCTGACTTGGGTTAGAGGTTCTGTCTCATACAATGGTGTATCTGATGATCCCAGCCCTGGAAGTAGGTGGACTGAAGAGGAGAAGGAATGTTTGGCATAGTCAATGTTGAAAGTTACTCAGTATATAATTCTTCAAGTTATATAGTTCATGTGTTGCAGAAACTTGAGATTTCCCCCAAAGTTATCAATAATCCTAAAAAATGCAAATGATAAAAACCATTAAAACATTTTGACCATACTAGTAGAAAGTCATTTATCTTACTGTTCTATTAAATATTATAAAGTGTTCTCTTAGAATATGTAGCCAAAAAAGTATGGACAAATAGTACATTGACATATCAGTTAATAAAAAAATACCACATTATCACTTTTGGATTTTGTTACACTTGTATTTATTAGACTTTAAAGTTTATGATTTGGTGTGATTTTTGAATTCTCAATAAATGTTTGCTTGTGTACTTAATTTTATTTGTGATCTTGTGTTATTCTGGAGGCCCACTCAATTATATAAGTTTCTGTCTTTTCGACACCTGAATTCACCCTCTGCAGAAACAATTTGCTTTGTGACACTAAGCAAAATGTGTGTGTGTGTGTGTGTGTGTATGGATGGGTAGTTCTGAAGTTCACTAGGAAGGATATTTTCTGAATTGCTTGGTCGTTATGATTTTTCACTGTCAGATGTAAGAGAACACTAAAAATTGAAGGCGATTTCCTCCATCTTTTGTTTATCATTTAAAATATTTGGTGTCAGTGTCTCCTAAGGTATTTCCTTTGCTCTCTGTATTATGAGCATAAATCATTAGTGTTATGTCAAACAGCCTCAACAGGGCAGTGGTTTTTATATCCAAAGCTGATTTGTTATTTATACCATTGGCTCTGAAGGACCTCCAACCCCTCCCTGCCTCACTTTCTTTCTAGTGTCCTCCACTGGTGACGTTGCACCTGGGAAGTCAGTGTGACTAGAGAAAAGAACATGGTGGGCTGTGATCATAGTGTCACCACAGAGTCTAGACCCAGAGCTATAATCAGCCACGTTTCTCATGTATAGAAACTTAGAAATTTCTGTTACTCTTTGCCTTCTCTTCCAGAAAGATGAGCCAAGAACATGCATATAGATGAGTAGTACCAAAGTATCAGCTTTGTTTGATATGTAGACAAAGATCAAGTTTGGTTGATAAGAGTAGTCTCATGATTATTAGTTTGCTAGGAATTGCCACACTTACAAATATTTGTGTTGAAGATATTGTGTTGAGGGTATCACTGTAGTTTGGTGCAAGAGGGTCTGGAATAACATCTGTCTCACTGCACAGCTTGATTTCAGGGTCAAGTGAGATGAAAGGAACAGTTTATTTTACTCAGCTACTGTGCAAATCTAAGAAGCGCCCCCACCCCTGATCTAGTCTCCATTTTTACTGAGATAATATATGGTACATTTACCTGCCTCTAAAGCTGATGAAGAGGCTAAGGCCTGTTACTAGCAGACTAAACATCATTTTTAGTCTTCTTCCAGGGACTAAATATTTATTATTTTGGGGGGGAACCCCCAAGATTTAAGGCTTTCGTTTTAAACCAGTATTAACAAGAAGAAAGAAAACTGTCAGCGTCTGTAGGTGTTGACTTACATACACATCAGTCCTTAAAATTCAGTGTGCAAATTCTTAGCTATCCTTGAAGTCATTTCCTTCATAATGTAGAAGGGAAGCTGTTAGGACAAGATATGTGGTCTCTGGAAATATTTTCTTTGAAAAAAAAAGAATAGTCATAGCATTTTGAATTTTTATGAGCCAAAGTCATGTATTAGTGTATTAAACACAGTAGAATTTAAAATAAAGATATTTTATATATTGTTTCTTGACTATCTGCGTCTTAGTTATGACAAACCAAAAAGGACTGGCAAGTTTTATCAGTATATTTTTATTGGATTCTGGACTCTGTCTTGGGTATTGAAAAAAACCTCCCCTAAATGTGTCTAACAAATACAGTTTAAGGATTTTACTTGTTTCAGTGGAATTTATTCCTTTAGAAGAAGTCTAGCATTGCTGGCAATAAGTCAACTGATTTTCTGAATTTACTTTTTAGTCATAAGAGAGATAATAGTCATAAAACCTGAGACTTCCTGCAAGGATCCAAGCTCTAAAAACTTCAGCTGGTGTACTCAAAATGCAAGTTGTGTTCATAGGTGTTCCCATCAACTAACTAGTGTCTGTATCTCACTGCTTATTAAATATTTCCTTCCTTCCTTCCTTCCTTCCTTTCCCCACTTAGATCATTCTATAGGGACAAAGAAAGAAGATGCATCTTGATTTGACTAGTGATTCCCTTTCAAAGAAAGTAGAATAAACCAGAATGACTAAATTTACTTTGATTGTCTACCTTGTTTTCCTCTATAAGTTTGTGAACTGATTTATGCTCCCTTACAGAGGATTAAAGGAGGCTCTGTTTTTTTGCAAAAAAAACCCCCAAAAAACAAAAAAACAAAACCTGTTGCCATTTGAATTGCTGTATTTGAGCTGCCTTTTCTTATCTATGAATGACAAATGTGCCCTGAAACCTCTAAAGTAATTTGCTTGGGAAGATCTAAGAAAAAATAAGTTCTGTAATGTTAGAGGGTGGAAATAAAGGTTCAGTGGTGGTGTTTCCACAGTGGGTTTGAGTTAAAACCTTGCAAAAATTAATTTACCTTTTATATTTTAGGGATTGAAAAAAGCTGTCAAACAAAATCATGATAGAAGAGATTCTAACATATTTCCTTAATGGGTTAAAAATTAGGATGCTTTGAATTCAAATAGAAGAAAACAGCAAAAAGAAGAATCACACTAAAACAAAAAACAGTAAAAAATTAAAACAAAACTAGAAAAGAAAGAAAAGAAATTCCCTGATATTCATGTCTGACCACAGAATCAATCAAATAGACTTAAATATTCTTCTAGGAAAGGGATTTATCAACACATCTATATATTAATCTTTTTTAAATTTAAAAAATATTTTCAATCTCTATGTGAAAGTAATAGGTACATTCAGAATTTAAAGAATGATCTTTCTGGAAAAGTTGCTTGCCCCTTAAAGATTGTTCTCTTTGCTTGTAAAGGATGTGGTAGGGTTTTGGGTGTCTTTGATTAGGAACCCATAGACGTGGGACAAGTTCCTGTACTGTGGGTCTGAAATGTTCCCTGCAAGATCATGTGTTGAAGGCTTGGTCCCCAGTCTGTGGCACTCTCGGAAGGTGGTAGAGAAATTAAGAGGTAGGGCCTAGTGGGAGATTTTAGGTCATTGAGGACTTGCCTTGAAGGGGATTTCTAGGCCTTGGTCTTTCTTTCTGTCTCTCTTTTTGGATCCTAGCTGTGAAGTATGCCAGGGACCTGTACCATGGGTTCTCTGTATGACATGCTGTCTTGCTATAGCCCCAAGCAATCGACACAGTAGGACATAGACTACAACTAAAAACTCCAAGCCAAACTAACCCCTCTCTCTCTCTGTCAGGTCGTTATCTCAGGTTTCTATTAGAGTAACCAGAAACTCACTAATGCATGATTCATAAGATAAAGGATGTAAGCCTCATGTAGAGGTATTATGAACATTATTACACATTGGCATGTGTATTTGAGGAGAATGGTAGAGGCTCCTCCTCAGGAGGGTCTGAGAATCAGGAAACATTTTCATTGACCTATTTCATCAACTTCTTCAGGCTGAGCAGAGACAAGAAAGTGGGTCAACTGGGTTAGCTCTTATGAGTATCTTGGGTCAGCGCTCTTCCAAGTGTGGTAGTTCAGGTGGAATACGATTAGTGGGATTAGTGGGGTACACCTCTGGCTGTGTCATGGAGGTATGACCTTGGGGTATATATTTTGTGCCTCATTCCTTCCTCTCTAGCATTATCGCCCTGTTCTGCCTCCCAGTTGCCATGAACTAAGCATAGCTTTGCTATGCTAGCCCCTTCCATCATAATGTTTCTGGCTTGGTGACAGCAGACCATGGATTGAATCCCCTGAATCCTGGAAGCCAAAACCCCTTCTCCTTTAAGTTGTGGGTATTGGGTATTATATTCACCAACAGGAAAACTGACCAATACAGTAAACAGGAAATTGGTAACAAGAGTGGGATCATTGCTGTCACTGTACCTGACTGTGTTTTAGAAGTCTTTGTAACTGGCTTGCAGGAGGAATTTGGAAAGATTTGAAGATATGGAAAGGTTTGGGGAAGACCTATAAAGGTGTAAACAAAGCTTGATGATTCTGATCAGAGTCCAGGAGATCAGAATACCAACAGGAATCAAGAGAGTAAAGGCTAGGACTAAGGACTCTATTGGAAGTTGGGTTAGAGGTCATGTGTGTTACATTCTGGCAGAAAATTTTTTTACATTTTCCCCATTCCTTGAAACTTCACACTAGAGTGATTTTAAGGGTGGTAAACTAATAATTTGGCAGAGGAAATTTCCAGATAGGTCAATGTTTAGACTGTGGCATGGGCACTCCTTTTAGCTAGATTTATAGTGAGAATTGTGGGTAGAAGAACAGAATGATTTGAAACACTTAAGTTCTGCCCCAGAAAGTATCTCTCTGGCACTGTTCCTCAGCTCTGCTTTGCAGACCATGAGCCAGACAGTTTAGCTCCACCACATCCTTTCTCCATAATGTTTCTCATGCAGAGACAGCTGAATCCTCTTATAGCTTGAGCCAAGTTAAATCCCTCCTTCTTTGAGTTGTAGGTGTTAGGTATTCTGTACACCAAGGAGAAAACTAATATATCAGGTCATCTTTAAAGATGAGTTACCTGTATTTGAAATTTAAAATGATGTAGAATTTTTGCTTTAAGTAAAAGACAAAAAAAAAAAAAAAAAAAAAGAGGAATGATGAACGTGGGAGACCGTCAATGAGGTGGGACATATGAGATGCTCTCATCAGTCTCTTAAGTTCTATTTTGATTCTAAGAGTCAATATAGTCTCCAGAAATTCCACAGTATGGTATTCCTTTAGATTGCTACAAAGTACCATCTGACAATCTGACAGTGATATTCATCACAGCCTGGGAAGTATTCAGAGGATTTGCTGAACTGAAAAATGGCTCTCAAAAGTTCTTGTTCATATACTATGTCTGCATCTCAGGATAACTTTTCTAACTCATATAAGATTGGGATCAACTAACATGTACAAGAAGCTGGGAGAGAATGTATGTCTATGCACGTGTGCATGCACGTGTGCACATATGTGTATATTTTGCAGGTGTCTGTCTTCAGGAGAATTTAATTTAAAAAGGTGAGTTGTGGAACCACGAAGTATAGTCATTTATCAGTGAAGATTTATCAAAGCAAATTTCAGATAACAGGTAAATAAATGATATTTACATATTTACTTATTGTTTAATCAGTGCACATAGTCTTTGGGTAATAAGCCTTTTCTGATAAGGTTAAAGAACTACTTTTCTAGGCTCTTTATTGCCAAATGCACCATTTCTGGTTAACTTTACATCTCTTACCATGGGAAAAAGTGAGGAATATATTCTGCTTTACAGTGCCATAGTTCTTTGGAGGCTTTGTGCATTGAAGCCATATGATTACGTCTTCTTCCCTCTACGTGTCACTAATAATCACTTATTTTGTGCTAGTCATGTTATTATTCATGGCATTTCATGCTCCACTGTGGTGCCTGTGAACATTGCCCTCTGATCGCTTTCTTAATCATTTTGGAGATGAGGGAGGTCATCCCCAATCATCTGACATGTGGCAAGGAGCATTTGTTGGGAGTGGACCATCCAGGGACCAGAAGCAAAAGTGAGAGTCACATAGTATGAAGAACACCTACATACTACCACATCACTTTCAGGTTCTATACACAGGAAGCAGGACTTTCCTGGGGACACAAATGGGTCTATGCAAGGCAGACTGAAGTCCAAGGGGCGCAGTGAGCCCAGGTTCCAGAGTAGTCCTGGGTTTGGTAGCAGTGAGTCTCTTCACATTAGCATATCTACACCACTCTGACAGCCAAATCTTATAAAATCGTACAAAAGAAGCACCACCCTTGTTAGTGGAGGTGATTTACTCACCAGACCACAATCTTACAACAGGGCCTGACCACTGGACCCAGACAATCAGTGTGAAAGTAGGGGGTTCTTTAGGAGAACTGGTCAACCCTACAGTGGGGAAGATGATAGTGCTCAGAAAAGGGGAAATAGGGGGCATGGCCCATGCAGTTCCCAGTATGGATTGGAGACACTTGATCCAAATGGCATCATTACCCCTGTTTATTATTTGCTTTCTTGTTTCTGGGACAACATGCCAGACATTCACTTGAAGGAAGAGAGGTTTATTTTGACTCACAGCTTCAGTGAGTTCAGTCCAGGTTTGCAGAAACCTGGTTTTTAGAAACCTGCTTATATGAGAGAGAAAGTGAAGCCATGGACAAGAATACACTCCTCCAGGTCATGGCTGCATGACCTACCTCTTCTAACCAGGACCTAGCTCCTAAGGGCTACCTCCAGATCCATGAGAATTTTGGGGAACATCCCAAATCCAAATCATGATTCCAGGAAGCTGAGGAAAACTTGCAAAAATGTTCACAATATTTCCAAAGCATAAGCACCCTGTGGTATGAACAGAGCCAGTTAAATAAATCTTAGTCTATGATTAGTAATGTCTATGGTATTGTACTGTAGATTTGAAAGCATTGGAATGCTCATGTGTAAACCACAAACTACTGACTTAGACCTGGAAGTACTTCAGCCATTCATTTTGCAATGCTTTGCTAAAGTGGTGAAATTTTACCAAGTGAGTGTAGTTACATATAATTTTTAAGGAAGTGTGTGTATGTATGTGTATTTCTGTGATACACAATTGCGCACACACACACTTATATATCAATGCATTTAAAATAACATAAGCATGTAAAACAATATGATGGCCTTTTTATTCTGTCTTATAATTGTAATATTTATGTGCACTTATATCTTTCACATCTGTATCTCTTCCATTTTGTAGGGGACATTACTTCATTTATTCACTTAATTTTTTTCATGCATGTAACATGGTTATTACAAAGAACCATTTTCATGTTTTTGACCCAACATTATTTCAGTATGAGGAATATGACACTAAAATGATGCAAATCTTCATTTCTTCATAAGGAAAATAGAGAGATGTACTTATGTTGATTGCTGGTTCTCTTTTCAACCACATTCTTTCTATAATAAGTTGATACTTTTCTGTAATTTAATAATTGCTGAATTTAATCTTATTCATCTAGTTTGAATTTTTCTTTAGAATATGGAACTTCTTGTTATATTTTCAAAAGAATACTTTATAAAGAAAAATTATTCAGCAAATATAGGAAATGAAAACCCCAATGGATATTGTGTAAGAATAGAATTGTATCATTGCCATGAAATATTTTTTCCTATAAACAGAATGAGGAACCAGACTAAGGAGCATTAAATATACTTAAATATGCTGAGGCCCTGGAAGTGACAACTAATTATAAACACACATCACTGCATATGTTTAAGGCATATTAACTTTCTCATTCTGTACCTTGACTGGAATCTTGCAAAGTGGTACCAGAGACAGGCTTTGATCTCTGTGGCCTATGAAAGTAGTGGGAGCAAGAGGCTCCTTCAAATATCTCATAGGGCTGGAAACCACATTTCGATATGAAGAGGGGACCTGATGGTGAGGCAGAGGTGAGGACAGGGCTTGTGGGTGTGGCAGTGGAGTAGTGGTCACAGGGGATATAACTCAGATTTCCTTCAGTGGGAGACACACATTCCTCAACTGCAGGGGGGTGGTTTGCTAGCAGATAGATCTCAGCTGAATCTCTAGTTCTGGGTGGAGTCCACAGTTCTTTGACACAATCTGCAACAGGAGTCACCCCAGCTCCAGGGCTTCCCATGGTACCAGCTGAATCCTTAGTTGTGGATGAATCCCACTTTGCTGAATGCTACTTGCTTCGCTCCCTCCTGGGTGTTCTCCAGTCAGCCTCCTGCTCTCGAACCTCAGCATCTATTGTTTCCAAGACACCCGACTTAAGCCAGGGCCCAGCTTTCCAGGCAGAGAGAAACTGATAAATAACGAGATATCTAGTTTGACCTGGGTATTGAGGTGAATGTAAGGGCAAAGTGAGGCCAAAGTTTGGGGCGAACTTACTATAGTAGACAGATGAACAGATTAGGGGAATTAAAAATAAACATGGAAGGCTGGGGCAGTCAGTTTAGGTCACATTATCACAATTTAATTTTTGTTGTCATAGAAAAATACTACAATAAGGAAAGTAATGGAATGAAGCAGGTTTATAATGTGCTGTCATTTTAGATGAAAATCCCACCATCAGTGGGCCATATTTTTCGGCTTTTGACTCATAAGCAATCTTCACATAAATTTGCAAAACAGCTGATCTTTATCAGTTGTTCAGTCTTTTTAACAACATTTATTCCCATTTGTAGAAAATCAACGTACTCTGAGCCTTACAACTTGACAAGGTAGTAGTATTTTCCCAAATTTACAGATGTGGGAACTGAGGGTTGACTAGAATAGGGACTTGCCTAGTGAGGAAGGAGGAGTGATGGGATTTAATCCCAGATTTCTTTAATTTAGAGGCTCCAGCCATCCTGGTCAGATGAGCTTGTCCCATGGAGTCCATGATCTGGGCCTCGTGCTGCAGAGCTCTGACTCATCAGTACTAAGTGGTGACCAAGACACGTGCTTATTAACACTCTGATCTCATCTGTGCAGACTGGAGCAGCCACTCCATGGCTCAGCAAGCGACTTGAACTACTCCCCCTTCACTAACAGTAACAACAACAATAACAAAAACAATTCTGTTTTTATTAGATGCAAAGTCCTTCTATGTATCACATTATATTAGTATCAAAACAGAAAGTGTGGTGAGTAGCTCAGAGCATTATTCCAGTTCTCTAGATGTAGGAACTGAGGCTCAGAGAAACTCCTATGCTCATGCTTACCTCAAAGGACTCTCTCTCTCTCTCTCTCTCTCTCTCTCTCTCTGATTCTCTCTGTCTCTCTCCTCACTGGGGAATAAACTTAGGACTTTTGCACTGAGCTACATCCCAGACCGTTTAAAATTTTTAATTTTGAAACAGGGTCTTGCAAAATCACCGACTTTTCCAGGTTGGGCTCACCATATTGCTTCTCTTAACTCCCTTGCTTAAACATTTGAAGGGGAATGAGGCTCTATGGAGAAGACGTCTCTTACTGTCTTTAACCTTGGTTGAACCAAAAATGCACCCAGATTGAAAGATTCATCAACAGAGAAATAAAAATGGCACATCTAAAGTGATCAAAAATGAGGTTGACTTTTCTGTAACTAGCTAGGTAGACGACACCACTCAGACAACCTCATAATCTACTATAATTATCTCTAATTATCATTCTACTCTGATGATGATTTCTGCTTTTGTGAAAACCTGATCTTTTCCTCTTCTGTCACCTGGAGGGCCCTTTATCTAACCTGCTTAAGGTTGTCATTTAAAATGGATTGCCATATTTACCCAGCAAAAGAGCCCAGGTTACTGAAACAAGTACCTTTCTTCTGAAATCCTGTTTTCTTTATTACTGTTTATTCAGTTGTTTGTACTTTGATATGTTTTAAAGATTTTTCTTTAATTTTTTCCATCTTCCTGATGTCATTTCATCAAAACAAGACTGATTTCTAAGTACTATGGTTTGTGCTGAGTCCCTGGCATTTGCTAGCATCACAATCCTGAAGGAGAAAAGAACAAAGATAGAGATTTCCCCAGAACCGAGAAAGGTGGGGGCACTCTGGGAGCCACTGGAGAGGCAAAAGGAGAGCAGTGTATGAGGAGAGAGGGAAGGACCAGGCCAGGAGTGAAAATGCCCTTTGTGAGAAAATGCTCTCTTTAGGCCCAGTCTGTCATTGTAGCTTCTCTACTGAGAGAAACTTCCTCTTTTTTGCAAACTCCATGAAAGTGAATTGTGTGTGAAGGAAAAATGACCTCATACATTATTCTGCTTTCCATGAAGTAAAGAATCGTGGTGGAAAATTTACAAGAAAATCAATCTGATTTCTCTTTTTCCCTTGCTGTATGATTTTCAGTATTACTCAATATTCAGATTGTCACTACTAAATATGTCCTTACATTCCTCATTTGTATTTTCCAATCACCTTATTTAGTGGCTTGCTAAATATAATGTCCTCTTACTCCAGATCTTTTTTAAAATAGATGAAGTAGGAGACCAGAAGTAGTGACACAGTCTCCCTGGATTGGTACAGTAAGTTAACAACACAGGCCCAGGCTGGATGACAACCCAGGCCAGCTTCTTCTATAACTGCTCTAGGTCATGAATAGGTGGATCACCACCCTGTTAGCTTGAAGAGCTTACCCAAGATTAGCAGTTCAGTCTTACTGAGCAGCAGTAGCCAACTATTGGATGACTTCAGTCATGCTTAGGGCCAGTGTCCCTCAGTGATAGGGAAAGAGTGGGCAGCTGATGTTGCTACATGGAGATTGTAGTTTTCGCTAGAGTGGGCCCTGTCTGAATTGTTAAGTACATTAAAAGATTTCTTTCCCTTTCTTTTTTAAAAAAGCATTTCTTCATTTTTCAATTATGGGAAAGGAAAACGTTTTTTTTTAGTTATTTTTTTCTTTGTAATATCGAGCTAAGTCAGGCAAATGTGTTAAATCCTACCAGATTGGGAGAATTTACTAGCAACTGTTACTTGCACTGTGCAACTATCACTATCATCCTGCAGTTGCGGTTTGTTTTGTTTTGTTAAGACAAGGTCTCGCTGTGAAACCTGGGCTGGCCTCAAAGTTATGATCATTCCCTCTCATCCTCACAGAGTGTTGGAATTATAACTCAATATTTAAAATATTTTTATTATGAGTCCATTTGGATTTTCAACCAACCCTTGAGTAAATAAATGGTTCATGCAATGTACCAAGAGTTGCTGTATAATAAAGAAAAACTATCAACATTAATCTGGGAAGATAATACTTTAAAATTTAAACATATTTTGTGGTAAAATCTTAGAGTAGAGAATCTCCTGGTCGGAGAAGGAATCTTGGTTGCTTCCAGATTTTGGCAATTATGAGTAAAGCGGATATGAAGATCTATGTGCAGGTTTTTATGTGGACATAAACTTTTAGCTCCTTTGAGTAGTACTGATCTGATAATCCTACCTGGAAGGATAAGAATTGGAGACTTTATTGGATAAATTAAAATATCTGTCTCCTCACATTACTACCACTGCCGCTTTTGGTACCAGTGATGCCAAATCCAGTGACTATCAAGTACACTTACATACTAAAATGTAAAGAAAGTCAGTCTCTTCTTGGCTAAGCACTGACTCCCATTGTCTGACAAGACAGGGAAAGATAAATTCATTTCACTATATTATAATACCTGCTAACATAGTAGGATGAAGTAGAGCTATAGGAGTTCTGAGGAGGGGGGCTTTTTAGTTGGTAGCAAAAATTGGAAAGGATTTTAAGAGGACAGGATACCCAAGATGAATTTTGAAGAAAGTGTAAGAGTTGATCAGATCAGGCCAAGAAAGAAAATTAGGGAAAGAAAGCAGCATGTTGTAAGTGCCAAAAAGTTTAGAAAATGGAAGCCGGGCGTGGTGGCTCGCGCCTGTCATCCCAGCACTCGGGAGGCAGAGACAGGAGGATTGCTGAGTTCGAGGCTTGCCTGGGCTACATAGTGAGCTCAGGGCCAGCCTGAACTACAAAGCGAGACCCTGCCTCAAAAAAAAAAACAAAAAACAAACAAAAAAGTGTAGAAAATGGAATGCTTGTGTGACATGGGCTGGGTGATTGGTGCACAAGTATCTGGGGAATGGTAGGCTGTTAATGAATAGTGACTCTAAGATCAGTCTCAGAAGTTGAATCCTCTAGCTCCCACCAAGGCCGTGGGATGAAAACCAACTTTACCTTTGTTTTTGATCTGAGATACTGCCTGTTAGTTGTATCACAGATTTAGCAGTGTTTATGATCAAGCAAGTGTTCTTGGAAAGTGTGTATTTGCTTCAGGTTAATTCCATGGTGTGGCTGTTTTATCCTTGACTCTAGAGTTAAGGAAATATTATGCAAAATTTGATATTCAGTTACTGTATTTAAATATTTAAATTGTGTATGGGAAGAAGCTCAGGGCCTGCTGAGACCTAAGGTTGTGCATCTCTTCTATCTGGAGGATCTAACTAGCCCTAAGTGATGTGAATGGTAATTAAGCCATGGGGGATCAGTAGAGCACACCTCTGGGTGCACCCGGGTGGATCACGGAAGCACCACCTTGGGGGATTCTATGTGGTCCCTGACCCCGTCATCTCTGGTGCTGTTCTCCCAGATGCCACGAAGTGGGCAGCTTTGCTCTGCCATCCCCTCCTCATGATGTTTTTCTTTTGGAACCAGCCTGCTATGAACTGAATCCCCTGGAACTGTGAATCAGATTAAATTTCTCTTCCTGTTAGTTGTGTTCATCGGGTATTGTGTCCCGGAGATGAGAAAGGTGACTAATGTACTGTGCCCTATCTGGCATTAGTCAGCCTTAACTTCATTAAAACTAACCTCATGCACGGATGTCCTCATTCCTAAACAACTGGAGTACACAGTATATATGGTATCTTTTATTTCTTTCTTTAGGTTTCTTCTCTGCTTTACTTGCTGGGTTCCTCAGGAGGCTGCCCTGTGCAAACAGTCCCAGTGGATCACTTTGCTCTCACCTGGAAAGGTAGAAAGGGTGTCAGTGTTTATTTTGCTTATGAGTATGGCCTCAAAGTGTGTCCATTTCAGTATAAAAGTCTCAAATTTATTGTTCTTTATGGCTGAATACATTTCATAAAAACTCATATCTTTACTTAGTCTCCAGTTGATGAGGATTTGGGCTGTTTCTAAGATTTTGCTATTACAAACTGTGTTGCTACAAATATGGGTGCACATATGTTGGTGTGATATGACATATTTTAATTCTTTCACAAATATACCCATCAGGGAGATAGCAGGGTCAAATGTCACCTCCAATACTAGTTTTTAAACGAATCTCCACACTGAGCTCCAGAGTGGTAGCAGCAGCCTATATTTCCACCAACAGTGGAGAAGGGTTCCTTTCTTCCCATGGCCCCTTCAGCATTTGTTGTTGATTGGTGTCTTGAGAGCAGCCATTCTTTCTGGAGTGAGATGGAATCTCATTGTTGTTTTCATCTGCATCTCTTGAATGATCAGTGATAATGAACATTTTTTATTTGCTTTTTTGCTGCTTATACTTTTTCATTTGAAAAATGTCTGTTCATTTCAGATGCCCAGTTTTGAATTGTGTCTTTAAATTGAAGGGGGTCTGATTTTTAAAGTTCTTTACATATTCTAGATCGTAGTCCTTTGTCTGAGGAACAGCTGGTAAAGGTTTTTCCCCAAAATTATAGATTGTCTTTTCACTTTGTTGGTAGTTTCTCTTGCTGTGCAGAAGCTTTTAAATAAGATGAGGTTCCAGAAGCTGATTCTTTCTACTAGCTACTGAGGTTTTGTTCATAAAGTATTTCCCTATGATGGTTTCTCCAAGAGTTCTACCTAATCTATATTCCAGCAGGTTTATTGTTTCTGTTGTAATATTTAGATCTCTAATCCATGTTTATTTTAGGTTAGTACATGGTGAAAATCATAAGTCTAGTTTTAATCTTTGGCAGGTTAAAGCCCAGTTTTTCCAGCACCATTTATTAGAGAGGCTGTCTTTCCTCCACTGACAGTATTTGGCTCCTTTGTCAAAGATGAGGTGGCTTTGTACGTCTGGAGTTGTTTCTGAATCTTCTAGTTTGTTTCAACAGTCCTTGGGTTTGTCTTTTTTTAAAATTGATTTCTTTATTGGTATATTTTAAATACAGTTCACAATCACACTCAACATTGGGGAATTTGTACCAGTACACGACAGAAGTTAATTCTCATTTTTACCCATATCCATACCCATCCATAGCCCCTACCTCTTATATACATACTATTTCTTTTCCTTTCCAAATCATATTTATTCTTTCTCTTTATTATGTTCCCCCACCACATTCCCTCTGAATATTTCCTATTTTACAAAATCTATCATATATTCTAGAACTCATTTACATCTACAGATTCTCATACCAGAGAAAAGATATGGTGTTTACTTACCTGGGATCTATTTATTTCACTTATTAGTTTGTTCTCAAGGTGTATCTATTTGCACATAAATGAATTAAACTTGTCATTCTTTATGGCAGAGTAATACTCCATTTTATTAAAAAACCACATCTTCTTTATCCAGTTTCCAGTTGATGGGCACCTGGGTTGTTTCCCAGATTGAGCTATAGCAAACTGATCTGCTATGAACATGGGTGTACATAGGACTTTACAATATGAATCTTTTTTTTTCCTTTTTGAGACAGGGTCTCACTTTGTAGTTCAGGCTGGCTCTGAGCTCACTATGTAGTCCAGGCAAGCCTTGAACTCAGCAATCCTCCTGCTTCTGCCTCCTGAGTGCTAGGATTATAGGCGTGAGCCATCACGCCCAGCACTGTGGTATGTGGTATTGGTGACTGGTGGGCGTGAATCTCCATGCCCAACATTGTATATGGTTACCGGGGTTTGAACTCAGGACCTTGTGCTTGCCAGGCAGGCGCTGGAACCACTGAGCTAACCCTCCGGCCCAACAATATGAATCTTTTAATTCCTTGAGGTATATTCCTAGCAGGGGAATAGCAGAGTCAAATGGGACCTTTCATCCTAGTTTTCTGAGGAATCTCCACACTGATCTCCACAATGGTTGTACAAGTCTACAGTCCCACCAACAGTGGAGAAGAGTTCCATTCTCCCCACAGCCTCGCTAGCATTTATTGCTGGTTGATTTCACAGTAGCAGCCATTCTTTGTGGAGTGAGATGAAATCTCAGTTTTGTTTTCATTTGCATCTCTCAAATGACCAGTGATATTGAACATTTCTTCATATGCTTCTTTGCTGCGTTTACTTCCGCCTTTGAGAAGTGTCTGTTCATTTCAGATGCCCATTTTTGAATTGGGTCTTTAAACTTGGGGGGACTGATTTGTTTCAGTTCTTTATATATTCTAGATAGTATCCCTTTGTCCAACAAACAGCTAGTAAAGATTTTTTCCCATGTTGTTGGTTGTCTTTTAGCTGTGCCAGTGGTTTCTTTTGTTGTGCAGAAGCTTTTTAGTAGGATGAGATCCCATTTCTTGATTCTTTCTGCTAGTTCTTGTGCTATAGAAGTTTTGTTCATAAAGTCTCTGCCTAAGCCAATGTCTCCAAGAGTTTTACCTAACTTGTTTTGCAGCAGGTTTATTGTTTCTATTTTAATGTTTAAGTCTCAAATCCATTGTGATTTTAGTT
This sequence comes from Thryonomys swinderianus, assembly GCA_004025085.1. Classification (NCBI taxonomy): domain Eukaryota; kingdom Metazoa; phylum Chordata; class Mammalia; order Rodentia; family Thryonomyidae; genus Thryonomys; species Thryonomys swinderianus. The sequence continues at coordinate 16,669 of PVIC010002505.1, forward strand.
TAGTACATAGTGAAAGAGATAGGTCTACCTTTAGTTTTTGACAGGTTAAAGCCCAGTTTTTCCAGCACCATTTGTTAAAGAGGCTGTCTTTCCTCCATGGAGGATATTTGACTCCTTTGTCAAAGGTAAGGTGGCTTAGTGTATCTGGAGTTGTTTCTGGATCTTCTAATCTATTCCAGTGGTCCTTGGGCCTGTTTTTTTGCCAGTACCATGCAGTTTTTTTTTTATCACAGTGGCTTTTTTTTTTTTTTTTTGCTTTTTGAGACAGGGTCTCGCTTTGTAGTTCAGGCTGGCCCTGAGCTCACTATGGTGCTCAGGCAAGCCTCGAACTCAGCAATCCTCCTGTCTCTGCCTCCCGAGTGCTGAGATTACAGGCGTGAGCCACCACGTCCGGCATTGTAGTATGCAATGTTGATTGTTGGTGGGCATGTCTCCACACCCAGCATTATACGTGGTTACCGGGAATCGAACTTAGGACCTTGCGCTTGTGAGGCAGGTGCCAGAACCACTGAGCTAACCCTCCAGCCTCACAGTGGCTTTATAGTACAGTTTTAAGTTGGGGATTGTAATACTCACTGCCATGTCATTGTTGCTTAGAATTGTTTTTACTATTCTAGGTCTCTTGTGGTTCCAGATGAATTTTTGTATTATTTTCTCTAGTTCTGTGAAGTATGGTGATGGGATTTCAATTTGAATTGCATTGACTCTGTATAGTAGTGTGGGAATATAGCCATTTTGATGATGTTGGTTCTCCCTACCCATGAACAAGGGATGTCTTTCCATTTTCTGGATATCCTCTTCTTTCCCCTTTTTCAGAGTCCTGTAGTTTTCAGAGGAGAGGTTTTTTATCTCCTTTGGTAGACTGATTCCTAGATATTTCATTTTTCTGGGTGCTATTGTGAAAGGGATTGACTCCCCAATTTCTCTTTCAGTGAGTCTGTTTGTGTAGACAAAGGCTGTTGATTTTTGAGCATTGACCTTGTATCCAGCTCCACTACTAAATTTGGTAATTAAGTCTAGCAGTCTTTTGGTTGAGTTTTTAGGATCCTCTCTATAGAGAATCATATCATCAGCAAATAATGACAGTTTAACTTCTTCCTTACCTATCTTTATTCCTTTTATTTCTTTGTCTTGCTTAATTGCTGTGGCTAATATGTCCAGCACTATTTTAACAAGAGTGGCAACAGTGGGCATCCTTTTTTGTTCCTTATCTTAGTGTAAAAGGTTTCAGTTTTTGCCCATTTAGTATGGTGCCGGCTGTTGGTGTCTTATAAATAGATTGTATTAGATTGAGATAAAGTCCATCAATTCCAATTCTCTGTAGGGTTTTGATCATGAATGGGTGTTGGATTTTGTCAAATGCTTTTTCTGCATCTATTGAGATGACCATATGGTTTCTTTGAAAGGATAAATAAAATTGACAGATCCTTAGCCAACCTTATCAAACAAAGGAAAGAAAAGGCTCAAATCCATGCTCTAAGGAATGAAAATGGGGAAATCACCACAGACTCATTGGAAGACCAAAGGATAATAAACATGTATTTTGAAAATTTGTACTAAAAAAAGATGGAACATCTAGGTGAAATGGATAGATTCCTAGACACATATGAACTTCCAAAGCTGAATGAAGATAATATAAAAATGTTAAATAATCCATTATCAATTTATAAAATTGAAAATGTAATAAAAAGCCTACCAACAAAGAAAAGCCCTGGTCCTGAAGGCTTCACCGCTGAATTCTACAACACTTTTAAAGAAGAGTTAAGGCCACTACTTCTCAAACTCTTTAATGAAATCAAAAGAGAAGCAGTACTCCCAAAATCATTCCTTGAAGCAACCATTACCTTGATTCCAAAGGCAAGAGAAAGACCCAACCCAAAAAAGAAAACTACAGGCCAATCTCTCTAATGACCATTGATGCAAAAATCCTCAATAAAACATTGGCAAATAGAATACAGAGGGTTATCAAGAAAATCATACACCCTGATCAAGTCAGATTTATTCCAGGGATGCAAAGCTAGTTTAACATATGTAAACCGATAAATGTAATACACTATATTAACAGACTCAAGAACAAAAAACATACCATGCTGTTTTTATCACAGTGACTTTCTAGTATAGTTTCAGGCTGGGGATTGTGATACCTTTTGCCATGTCCTTGTTGCCTAGAATTGCTTTCACTGTTCTAGGTCTCTTCTGGTTGCAAATGAATTTTTGAAGTATTTTCTCTAGTTCTGTGATATATGCTGCTGAGATTTCTATTTGGATTGCATTGAATCTGCATAATTGTTTTGACAGTATGGCTATTTTGAAAATATTGGTTCTTCCTACCCAGGAACAAGGGATGTCTTTCTGTTTTCTGATATCTTCATTGATCTTAAAAAGGACACAGATGTGTAAATGCCATATCATTTCTCTAGTATGAGAAACTGAAATTGTACAAGGTCCAGAATATATGATAGGAATAGTGAAATAGAAAGAAAATGTTCAAAAGGAAAAGGGAAATGGGAGGGGGCAGGGAAAAGCAAAGGAGTGAAAGAAAAAGTTTGATGGTAAAAACAACAAAAAAATGGAAACAAACCTTATGTATATAAGGGGTAGGGGTGGTAGGGAGGGCAGAGGAATGGGGAAAAATGAGAATCAAGATACGTCATGTCCAGGTGTAAATTCTCAATGATGAATATGATCACAATGTATTCTTAAAGTGAAACAATAAACTCAATAAAAGGGAAAAGCAAACATTAAAGAAATTGATTTGGTGGCTTTGTCTATACTAGGACATTGTAAATTACTGTTTGTCTTTTTAAAAGAAGCCACAGCTCCATCAGACCCTCTGTAAATTTTTGCCCTCTCTGGTTCCAGCAGGCATTCCTCAACCTTCCTTTTTTGTAGGCTCCCATTCTTCCCTGAAGTGGAGTATGTGTTCTACCTTCTTGTTTTTTAATAAATGCTGCTCACACTTTTGTAAGTACATACTTTGAACGTGCCATTTGCTTCACCATTGTGCCCTGAGTGGTGCAGATTGGACAAGGATTACAATCACTACTTTCTTATTAACTCATATGGATAATAGTGAAGTTATAGAAAAAATCAATTTCGGAACAGCTCATAGATTACTATAAATCATGAACAATAAGTGACTATTATGTAAAGAAAGTTTGATAATAAAATATAATTTCAATTTAGGTATTAGCTCTAGGGAGTAACAGGTATTAAACAAAACCAAGTCAGTTACTCGATAGAATTGCTATCCCTTTTGCAGATGCAGATATGATGGCAAAGAACACAAACTTTGATGTCAGAGAGACTGAGTTTTGAATTTGAGCTCTTCTAATTACTACCTTGTGGTTGATTATGGGATTGAGTTACTTTATCTCTTTGGACCCTACCTATAAGCTTCCTTCCTTTACAGACTGAATGAGATAATGCTAATAAAGCATGAACCTTGTTGCCTGGTACATCATAGGATTATTGAAATGGCTAACTAGGTAGTGCCTACAGATATAACATTTTCATTGTGTCCAAGAATTGGCCATGGTATTTACAGGAACACTTTCTAGTAGAATCTTCTGAAATTAAAAAAAAATTTTTATATTTGTGCTTTCTTAAAAATGACTACTTAATACTTCAAATGTGTTTGTGTGTGACTGAGAAACTAAGTTTGATTTTACAGTAAATCCCTGAGTTACAAACATTTAAGTTGCAAATATGAATGGACCTTGCACTATGAATATTTGTAGATACCAACAAATTTGTGGGACGACTGAACTGCTGCTCACAAGTCTACTTGGCCATTTTAAGATAACTGTAAAAGTAAAATTAGTTTAGTTACAATATTCTTGAATAAGTACTTGGCTTTTTTATTCTTTACACTGTATATTTGTGTTAAAGGTGTGCAAGACTCATTTTGTCGGACTTAGAAACAAATCCAATTTATGAACATTCTCCCAGAAAGTTGGGAGACTCACTGTATTTGATTTGATTTCCATTAAATTTAAATAGCCACATTTGCATGGGGTCAGCACAGATCTTGAACACAAACAAACCTAGCAATTCACTCTGTAATGTCACTAGTGCACTTTCAAGAACATGAACATTGGTAAAGTAAAATCAGAGCATCACTGAAAAATTGTGTTTGACAGGAAAAAGCTGATACCGTAAAGTTTATATAAATCCACACAATGTACAAAATTAAGGGGGGAATATTTTAGGTTTTTTAAAAAAGCCAGATAGTAAGGATAATCACATAGATTCTTTTCTCTTGTCCAGGGAGATAGTACTGTAAGGTCTTCTTTGGCCTTTGCCCTTTTGAGGTCCACAGCAGACGTGGTTCACCAACACACTGTTCCTGCTGATCCCACTGCTTTTCTCAACTGTTCATGCTAAATTGCAGGCCTGTAGGGTCTGCTCATTCACACATATGAATAAAAATCCACTTTCTACCTTGGACATATTCTAAGAGAATACTTGGGTAGTTTGGGGTGGGCAGAGAAAAACAAGCTATGTAACAAATAGATAAATGTATTCAGAGTTATAGAATTTTTCTAGCTAGAGAAGACTTAGGGAGAGGTCTTATTTTCCTCAAACATAATTTGAATAGATGCATCTCTACTCTATCTACTAAGAGTCTTCAGACTACCCTGCCAGGTCCAGTGTCCATTTTTACCCACACTGTTCTGTGCTCCCAGATGCTGCCTGCTGACTGCGTTGCTGGGCTTCCTTGCTTTGATTTCCTGCTGGAAGTGGCCAGTTGTAGGTACCAGCAGCAGATCTGCTAAGCACACTAGAGTGTAATGGGTTTTTATCCCCTTGACTCCTTTCTCATGGGGCAATGGACTGTCTAATCTCAAAACTGCGAATAGAGCTCCTGTCTCCCATGAGGACTCCTCTCCTTCCAGTTCTCTCTTTTGGGGTGTACCTCCTTCTGCTTGCTGTTCTGTCCTGCGGTTGCTAAACCCAAATGCTACCCAGTTTTTTCTTGTGGCTTCTCCATACCTTTACCACTTCTCTGAAAAGAGCCCTTTTATCATAAACTCTCCTCCTAGTATACAATTTTCTTTTCAGCTCCGACTCTTTCTGATGTATCTATGAAATAGTATCTCGATATCTTCTCTCTGAGACTCTCTTCCTAGAAGCAGTTGCTACAGGGATAATTTAGGACATTGCTTTTTAAGGCAGTTGTTTAATCTCACTGCTTTACCAGACACCAACTCAGAGCCCTCCAGGATGAGTCATTGTATTTGTGTGGGTGGGGTTAGTAAACTCCCTAAAGTGTAAGAAAGATTGTCTTGATAGTGGTGACAGAGAATTTTCTCAAAAGTCCAAGTGCACAGCCTCAAATAAAATAAACCAAAAAAGAAAGTCAATGCATTTAGATGCTTTTAGCAGTGACCCACAGCTCAGCCCATCCTTTCTGGGCAGGATGTGGTCAGAATACTATACACAGTTAAGAAATTTCCCTTCTGGGCCTCTTCATCCTGTAGCTTGGTGTGGACAAAATCAATTCCAAGTGTTACAGAAGGTGAAGTTATCTTGCATGTAGAATTAGAAGAGTTCTGGAAGCATCGTGACAGCACCTTAATTTTCTTAAGCTTCAAGTCTGTTGGAAATGGGAGGATTCATTTCTTTATTTTGAGTCCAGACAGAGAAGAGCAGCCTTCTGTAGCATGTACTGACAGAATACTATCTCCTTGGGTGGTTGTCTATTGGCTGAAATGCTGCAAAAGTGCTAAAAGCTTGTCTTCCATCAGTCCCAGAAATACCTTTCTTTCCAGTTTTGTCACAATTCCAGAAATTCTGATTCCTGACATGAGACCTTAAGAGTATTACAGAACTCCTTGGCAGAATTACATGTATATGCATTAGCCCGTTTCCACTTAGTAGGCCATGCAGAATGGGGAATAGGAGCTCTGCTTAGTAGGGAAGTAAGAAAAGGGGCTAGACACCCAGGATTACTCAGATATGTCAGATATTTATTAAAAATAGCACAGTAGGAGCACTCAGGTGACCATAGAAGGCTTGGGATGCCTGAGCGTGAATGTGATGTACACTGTCGTCAAAGATGAACTTTGCTGGCTGGGGATTTAGCTCAAGTGGTACCGTGCCAACCTGGACACACAAGGACCTGAGTTTGATCCTTGGTACTGGAAAAAAAAAGTCATTTAAAAAAAAGATGAGCTTGCTGAAACATGGGAGTCTATGCAATATTTGGGTCAGAGTTTAATATGTATATTTCCTTTTCTGCTTCATTTATAGCATACCTGGAAAATATCCCACACAGGAGATTGCTGAAGGACACCTAAGGGATCCCTGTTCTTAAAGACATAAGTAGTTTCTATAAATAAGGAGCCAGTATGTCTGTCATCTGCCAGGCTGACTGATCATCTCAGTGAGTAAAACTGCACTGCTGGTTAGCAATAGACTTGTGGGGTTGGGTTTAGAGGAGGGGAGAGGTGGCACATATGCCCTATATGTGCCAGCCCTACCATATGTCCCTTTTCCACTTTGGTACCCAATTAAATTTATGGATGTTTCTAGTACTGCTTTACTTGGATTTTGTTGTCATTGGATTAGCTCAAAGGTTGTAAGTGCCTGCAACTTTTGATTTCTTCCTATGTCTGGGTCTATAATTTGGGTTAGATCCAATTGATGGTTTGGGGATCCAAGCTGCAATTTAATGGGCGTGGATAGCCTCCTAATAGACAGGTTAATTAGGAGCACAACTTCTCATGCTTCATTTCTCATCCCTGTCTTCTCTAAGGGAAGCCCTCAGAGTCATTCTTGAGCCCTCTTCATCCATCACACTGTCCACCCAATTCTGCAGCAAAACCTCACAGATCCTGTGCTGAACAGGATCACTTCTTACCACTCAGACCGCCCAGGCCTCCTGAACAATGCCTCCCATCCCTCATCCTGTCTGTTATTATTCAGTCTGGGCTCTTATATTCCCTCTGACTCTTACCATTTCTCCTCTACACTGGCTAAAAAGTGTAAATCAGGGTTGAGGATGATGCTGGAAGCCTTTAAGCTCAGCACTCTGGGAGGCTGAAACAGCAAGATCGCAAATTCAAGACTAACCGGGGCAACTTAGTGACTAAGAGAGATCCTATCTCAAAGTAAAAATTTTAGAAGGCCTACCCCAAGGTCTAGTTTCTAGCATTGGGGGAGAAATGTAAATTAGGTCATAGAAGTCCCCTTTATAAAATCCTCCAACACTTTTCCAACACACTTGGAGTGAGATCAGGACATTCTCTGTGACCTCAAATGTCTTTGTGATCTGACCCCTGCCCCTGCCTGTTTCTCTAGCCTTACCTCTGACTACATTCTTCCTTCTCTGTCTCCTATAGGCACCCTGACTTCCTGTCCAGGCCTCAGCTCCTGAGTGCACTTCTTCCTCCGTCCTTTTGCCATATGTTTCCCAATAGTTTTTTACACATCTTTCTTCCTCCCTCGTTGAGTTCTTTAAACATGACTTTCTTTCTTGACTCCCACTCCCTAGTCTCTCAATTCATTTTGTCTTCATGGAGTGGCTGATTACTACTGGACCTTATGTTAAATAGCTATTCATCTATATGTAGATTTCTATATTCCTCTCTGGAATGCAAATCTGTGAAGACAAAGACTTTACCTATGGTGTTAGGAAAGTGTCTGTTGAATGAGTAAGTGGATTATGGAAAGACAGGGTTTTTCTCCAGGTAGGCATTGGAGTTGCATTTAAGTCCTGTGGGGACTCAAGTCCTGTGGAGTTTCATGGCAATGAGGTGAAGGACCCCAGCAAGAAGCCAGGACTGGTCTGGAGCCACCAGGTAGAAGAGTATGAGAAAGCACAGTTTCTAGGAACTGTGGAGCAGTGTTAGAACCCAGGTGAGTGATGGTGACAGGAGACATGAATTTCCAACACAGAGAACTTCACGTTCAGTGACACTCTTTCTCAGATGTAAAACTTCCCATGTGCTTATTTCTGGAACAAAGGCCACAGCAGGGCCTGGGTGGCTCTAAAGTTGAACTTAATTCAGAAATGGTAAATTGATTACCACAGGGAAAACAGAGAGATCTGCCTGATATGAGGATATCATTGATCCATCCATTTAGCTTCTTGGAGTCTGGGGAGAGATTATGGCCTCCCAAATCAACTCCCAACACACTATAATCTCTACTTTGTGTATCTGCCCTGCTTCCAAGAAAAATCTAATTCTGTAGGCGAGATGTCAGGATGCAGACTGGACCCCAGAGACCAGTGATTTCCATGGCTCACTCATGTCTCTTGCTGGGGAATTCTGCTCTACAGCAAGGGGCTCTGAGCTGGAAGAGAATCCCCACAGCAAGAGCAGTCTTCTTGAGGCCGAGCTGCAGAATGCTTTTCAGACTTAGCACACAGTCTCTTGAGGAGAGCTGCCCTTGCCTCTGCTGAGAGGTGCAGAGATGTTTGGGAAGCTGGAAGACTATTTCTGGGGTTTGGAAGTAGAGAACTGAGCTGGAAGTGCTGCAGGCCCTACGCATGTGTGCCTAGCCTTCCTGCCTCTAGCCCCATGGGCACACTCCTGGGATCTGGGGGCAGGTGGTACATGGCTGTATCTTTATAACCCAACTCATCATTTAGAGGCCAGAAGAAAAGGGGGTTGGTGTGGCTTTCAGAGGAAATGAGGTGCAAAATTCTTCCCCCCAAACAACTAAGTAAACCACTTAGACCTTTCATGACTCAGAAACCACAGACCCCACAGCTAACATGCATTATCTATTTATTCTTATCTACAAATATTGATTGAGAGCCTATTGTGTGACTAACACTCTTGTCGGGTACAGCAATGTTCACCTGGACAATCTCAGTTTAGTGTCATACAGTCTGTGGCACAGACAACTGCTTCCTTCAATGGCAAGGAACATACACTGGATGATGCCACTATCTGGCTGTGTGACCTCAGACAAATCAGTTCACCTGTCTGAGCTTTTAATTGTTCTCATATCTATTTTAGGAAAATTACATGTTTTATGGGATATAAATAATAAAGTAAGATTTATTAGCAAGTTTTAGCTCATAAGTCAATACAGGCTAGCTATGATTCAGATTGTGATTTAAGATAAAGGTTAGTAAAGAGTTGCTGTGGGGACACACCAAAATACCCTACTTTTTAGGGCCAAGTCTAGAAAAAGTTTGAATAACTGGAAATACCATGTTTTGCTTCTTGCCCAAGAGCCTCTCTGTCCAAGTCCTTCTCTCCCTGTTTCGTGGAGTCAGGGTGCTCCAGATCTCTCTCTGATTTTCTCTCTCCAAATTGCTCTCTGTGGGTTGACAGGGGGAAGGAATAAGCAAAGAGGGCTCATCATGTTGTCTTTGATTCAGAGCACCACCCCCACTTAGAGGTGTTCACATCTCACACAGAGAATGGCATCACTTCGAGTATCAGCAAAACCCTCTCTTCTGAAAATAAAGAGTTGGAAAAGACACATAGAGATGTACTAGTCCCAGAAACAATCCTGTGAATTCCAAGGAACTTGTTTCATGCCACGGAGATGACAGTACAACTCTGCCGAGTGGAAGAATGATTCAAGCACTTGGATAATTGGCTACAGAAGTAGAAATAGTCCTCCTGTTCTGCATGGCTGTGTACACCCCAGAATTGAGACCTACCTATGACAAAGATGACTCAAAGTTTTGAGAGGTAAACACAGGGTACTTTCAAGCATAAGGGTTAATGCATCAAAAGAGCATATGCCAAAAGGAAGAGGTTCATAAACATGATTATACTGAAATATTACACCTCTGTATCAACAGAGATACAATAAACAAAACACAAACTGCAGAAATGAAAGAAAATATTTACACTGGAAAGCTGAGGCAGGAAGATGGCAAGTTCAAAATCAGTCTGGGCAACTTAGTAACAGTAAGATCTTGTCTCAGAAATAAAACATTAGAAAAAAAAAAAAAGGCCATGGATGCAGCTCAGCGTGAAGGCCCTGAGTTCAATCTCTAGTACTACAAGAAGATAAAAACTGTAATGTGGAATGGTGTTGTGTCCCTGAATTTGGCCAAAACAGTATCTGATAAAAGCCAAATGTGGATAAGAGAAGCAAGTATGTGCATACTCTCCTGGTGGCTGTGTAAACTGGCAAGGCCACAGCTAGAAGATGTGTGTATCCTAAGAGGCAACAATTCAACTTGAGGTGTGGCTGAGAAAATGTCTTACAGACATGTACATATTGGCAAGACAAGAATGCTCACTGCATCACTGTTTGTGAAGGCAAAACATTGGAAACCAATGAAAGAATGGACAAAAGAGCTGTGAATTAGTTGTATAATGCCATTTAGTAGGTTGTTAAAATAAATGAGACAGGGAAGCATATATTGATGTGGATTGATCTCTTAAAAGTAATACTGGGACAGAAATAGTAATCTATAGAAGCTCTTGTGTTGTATCATTTAGATAAAGGTTTTAAAACACACCAAACCCTATTGTTAATATTGTCTATGTATTACTTAGTGAATATGACCTATTAATGCAAATATATTTGCTTGTTGTATACATATATGGATCTAGATAATATATTTTTAAACACATAAGTTGAATGTATTTTAAAAACATGTTTACCCAAAATACATAGTGAGAATAGAAAAACAGGTACAGATTGGGCAGTACCTACTTGAGGATAGTTTGGAGATGGAGAAAAGAGGAGAGAGTGGCAGTGGTCTGTCTTTGTGAGGCTTCAAACATAAAATGTTATTATTATTATTTTTTTTTTTGCTGTACTGGGGATTGAACTCAGGCCCTTGTCTGTCCAAGGTTGGCGCAGTACCAGTTCAGCTAAATCCCCAGCCTTCATAAGATGTTATTCTTAAATCTAGGTAGTTAATGGTACATGTATAGGTACTTATACTGTTTTCATTCTTACGCTTTAACATTTAAAGAATATGGAAAAGAACTGGTTCTTTTTGTTGCTTATGGTCTTCAGATTAGCTATCCATTAAGGTTTGTGTGTCTAGATTTCCTTCCAAAGGCTCCTGAGGTTATTGATGGGGCTGGATCTAGAATGTGCAATGCTAGTATTAAGCATATGATGACAGGTATGTGATTATCTGATTGGTTTGGGATGGTTCTTGGTGTGAATAATGGGAGGGTCCTCCCTGGGGGTGAGTGCTACCCACCCTAAGGGCATATAGCCTCATAGACTATGAGGGCCAGAAAGAGGGCTGCTGTTGTTGCTTGCTGCTTGCTGCTTCTTTGCCGCTTTGTTGTTTTGCTGCCTATAATGAACTGTTTCTTCTCTGTGAGGTCCCTCTGCCATGCCACCTTGCCTCAGAACCAGCCAAATATGAACTGAAACCTCTACAAATTATAAGCTACAATAAACCTTTCTCTCTTTAACTTTAGGTGTTGAACATTTTGTTTTGGCAGCGAGAGAAGTAACTAAGACATTATCTAACTAGGTAATGCACAGAGAGCCTTTTTATTCCCTACCATACTCATGGATATGCATGTAATTAAACTCTATGCTGTGTTCTGTCTCTCTCTGCTCTTTCTCTCTCAAACAGGCTTCTGTATTGCACAGGCTGGCCTCAAACTGGAGATACTCATGCCTCTGCCTCCTGAGTGGTGGAATCAGAAACATATGCCACTTTTGACTATATTGTTTTTTTTAAGGAGAATGGACACCCTAGGACAGGGAACCACTGAATGAGTATGTAGTCCCTTCCTTTCACAGAGGTAGTGGCCAAGGGGAGCAAGGGCCTGAAAGTCTCCATTTTCTGCTCCCCTAGTTGTGTTCTCTTGTACACAGGCCCACATTGGTTGCACAACTCCCCCAGCACTGTTAGGGTAGGTATTGAACACGTAGTTGATAATGTGATTTATAACATTGTCACTCTGCCTGGGAGAGTCGGAGGGAGGATGGAGGACCTGTTCACTAGCGTCTTAGCTCAGTTCATTTGGCCAAGGCTTTAACATGCCCCAAGTCTGCGGCACACAGGGCCCAACCCAGTGCCCCTGACCTGACCCTTCTCTAACCCACGTGAAGACCACCTGCCAATTCTGTTATCCACTTGTAAACGTGTTGTGCTGGTTGTGAGCGGGAAAGGCATGAATGACTGAGAGGCACTGCATTAGTCCCTGGCTGGGAAACCAAACTGAAGTGTCTGACAGCACCCGCTGGAAGGAAAACTGGATGTATTTCACCTCATATCTGCTCTGGACTAGATATGGTGTGAGCCAGAGCACAGAATTCTCCTCAGGAAGCCACTAATGCGGTGGTTCTTGGGGACATAGCAGGTCCCCATATTCAGCCCTTGCATGGGAGATGGACAGGGATCACTCGCACTATTCATTTGAACCCCAGGAACAGCAGGACACAGGAGTTGAAAAACTTAAGTTGTTTAGTGCTAACAGGTATTTATATTCTGTGCCCAGAAATCTGCAGCAAATCCTGTGAGAAATTGGTGTTGATATTGCCTTGAAATGAGACATTAAATCAATGTATTGTAATTGAGTCTATTATAAAAGAGCTATAACTAAAGTCAGTGTAGTGCAGATTAAACAAAAGAGCAAAGAAATTCACCTGCTTGCTTATTTTTCCTTTCAATCACCCAAGATGAAAGCTTACTATGTGCGAGATCCCATAGATAAAATATTGAGTCATAAATTGTTCTCTCCAGACTCAGATAACTGTACTCCAGTATTTAAGAGCAGGAAGAGAAGACAGAAGGGGTGGCACGGTCACCTGGCAGGGGTATGTCTGTGGGTCTGGGAAGGTCTCCTGGAGCTGGGTCTGAAAGGCTAAGGAGGGTCTGCAGTGGGAAGTCTGTTCCAGGTTGAGGAGGGAGTCTGAGGAACTGACCTGTAAATGGCATCAATTATTTTTGTCCACGTAGACGGATTTTTTTTCTTTTCCTGGATGAATCACTGGGGAACTTTCCCTCCTCTGTTGGGAGCTGTATCAGTGGACTTGACAATCAATGTGCCTAAGGTTCAAGTTCCAGGAAGCTGAAAGTTCAGAAATAGCTGAGCCAAATCTGGGCTCATGGGACTCTTTCCAGGAACTGGACTTTTTAGCGCAGTTACTGCAAGAAAGGAAAATGGTTTTTGCAGAGCCTGGAAAAGATTGTTCATGGGTCCTGTTACCTGAATCCCAGATCTACTCTGCTGTCAACTACTCCAGGTTTGACTCTTGAGTTTTTCCTTCAATTCTGTGAGCTAGTTTGTGCTTTTTCAGTAGATTCTTTTTTTACTCAAGTTATCCAGAATCAGTATCTTTAGCTTGCAAAAACAAAAACAAAAACAAATAAAATAAACCAATCAAACAAACCCCAAAATTCTTGATACAAGAAAAAGATACTAATAGTGGAAACTTAAATCTAGGACAGCTACATTTTATGTGTCAAAAAATTTTTCCTTAAGAAAAATTTCTATGCCCTTTAGGGATTTTATTACAAAAGAAAGGAAGGAAGGAAGGAGGGAAGGGGGAAGAAGTAAGGAAAAGGAAGAAAGAGAAGAAAGGGAGGGGAAAAGGCACAGAAAAAAGGAGAGAAAAGGGGACACAGGAGGAGAAGAAAGGGTTTTCAATATTTCTAGACCAGGAATCTTCCCAGAGCCACCATCCTGGGGTGGCTGGGATTGCGAGGAAGAGTGGTAGGTCCCACTGGTGTCATTTAAGACAGTCTGCCACTGAGTGTCTCTTTCTGTAGAATAGCCATTACCTGCATCACGACAGAGAAAGGAAGAGCAAAATAAAAGACATAGAAGGAAATGGGAGATAGACCTTTTGCAAATGGGAAGGAGCCCAAGAGATCAAGGGAAGAGGAGTCCTGGAAGAGGAAGTAAACAATTTAAGATGTGTCATGTACATGTATCAAAACCCCACAAAGGACAGGCAAACATTATATGTAATAAACATGAACCATAAACAACAGTAGCAATAATAATGAAAATGGATAAAAGGGATTTAGAGTCAGGGGAGAGAAGCGTGTGAGGGAGGAAAGGGAACAAAAAAGGACAGAAAAGAGTTATGTATATGTATCTACTCCCTAAGATCAGTGTAAACTTCATGTACTGCAAACATGTACTAATAAAACAAAAAAATAGAGGGCTGGGGATTTAGCTCAGTGGTTTCAGCGCCTGCCTTGCAAGTGCAAGATCCTGAGTTTGATCCCGGTAACCACATAGAATGCTGGGTGTGGTGACTCATGCCCACCAGCAATCAATACCGCATACCACAGTGCCGGGTGTGGTGGCTCACGCCTGTAATCCCAGCACTCGGGAGGCAGAGACAGGAGGAGTGCTGAGTTCGCGGCAGCTTGCCTGGGCTACTTAGTGAGCTCAGGGCCAGCCTGAACTACAAAGCAAGACCCTGTCTAAAAAAAAAAAAAAAAAAATAGAATAAGAACAAATAACACAATGCTGCTTCATACAGAACCCCACTGGGCATCCAGCAGAGGCCATTCTGCATCGAGAAATTATTTACCTTGTTGGTCCTTAGGTAGGTCTGTCCTTAGGGCAGAAATGTGAACGACAGAGAGCCATAGAGAGCAAATTGTGAGGTTGCTTCTGACTGAGTTTCTAAGATTTTAGCTTACAAGCCCAAGTCCCTCATTGAAATGAAGAAAATTAAAAGCTCTAGCTTTTTCACTGTTGTAATTAGAGTAACATCACTGGTACAAATTGTGACTCATTTACTTTTCAAGGCAATCAGCATCTGGGCTGCTACTAAACCCTCTTTTAGTTGTGAAGTGGCATCATTTGGTGTCCATAGAGCTGTGGAGACTCTAGTTCATGAAGGAGGAGACTTTGTTCCATGCTGTAGTTGGGGCAAATCTTCCCTTTGTAATCTGTGTGGCATCTCATTGAAGTTACCTGGGCTTTGTCTCTCTCTGGGGTTGATGATTTTGGTGTTTACAAGGCCTTCTTGTGACTTTTTTTTTTTACTGTGTATATTACTGTCATCACTATATACAGGTGAAGTAACAACGGAGTTTAACCTGCAGAGAATTCAAGTGAAATTATTCATAAGGCTCTCACTTTATGAATTTAAGTGAAAATGTTTCAATTGCCTTTCTGTTTCTGTGTTGGAGGCAGCCAATAGGATTTTCTCTTATAGATGCTATTGTTTGACTGATTGTATCCCTCAAAATTGTAGGTTAAAACCTCACTCCCAAGGTGAAAGTATGAGGATGCTGGGAGGGGGTTAGGTAGGGAGGGTGGAGTCCTCATGGTTGAGATTCATGCCCTTAAGGAAAAGATCCCAGAAAGTTGGCTAGACTTCTGCCAGGTGAGGACACAGAAGGGGTTTCCTCTGGTGTCCACCATACCTCATGTAATTGCGAATGACAACAATCCAGGTTTGAACTGGCTTACACACATTTGGGAATTATTGTCTCCAATTATTAAAAACTCATGGTGCTGAGTTGACTTTGACTTAATGGGGAGTTAAAGTCTCTTTCTTTGACTTTCTTTCTAATGTTGGATTAATTTCCAGGATCCACAGAGAAAGTCCAAGAGGTTCTAAGTCTATTTCATCAAAAGGCCAAATCCATCAAAGGACAGCAAACATTTTGACTAGAATTTCCTGCCAAATCCCTGAAATTCAGGACGACTGGACTAATTTTGGTAATACATACACACCTGAACGAGTCACCATGTCCAGGGAATACCAGTGATCCTTTGACCTCTACACAAGGCTAAGGGTGGATTCTTACATCCTTCAAGTCTGGAAGTCAGAGAAGATGGATCACCACAGAAGTCCTTAGAAATCAGCGCTGTTGCAAGACGAAAAGGGAGGAGTTGAGATAGAAGAAAATGTCAATGCCTGTCACATCTCTTTATAGGACAGAGCACCTCTAAGTATGATCAGAGGCAGAGAGTGTGCACTTCCGACCTGAGGTGTTGCTTTCCTTCATTCCTACTGGCCCAACATTCCTGACTTCCCCCAAACCCAGTCATCTATGGAGAGGTGTAACCCTGTTGGAGTGGAGTAAGCTAATATGTAATCACCAGGTTTGTCCTAAAAGGAAAGATCTCCCAATTACTAGGTGATCTCCCCAGAGCATATGAAACAGAGTTAAAATAGTTATTTTCTCTGCAAAAATTTTGTCAAGTAGAATTATGTAACCCAGCGATTTTATAACTAGATCTCTGAACACAACTAACAAGAACAGCTACTGGCCAGAAGACCTGCTTTCTGTACCAGGCCAAGTCTTTGCTAATTTATTTCTCACAACAGCTTATGGAGGAGGATCCAGTCATCTGCAGAATCCCAGTGAATGGACTCCAGGTCAGGAAGGCTAGTATGTTTCTGGGCCCTCAACAGATAAATGGATCAGCCAGGATTCAAGTCCTGCTCTGATCAACCTCAGAGCTCCACCTCTGATCAGCATGCTTCATCTCCTCTCTGAGGTTTTAGACATCTCTCTTGCATGGAGTAACAAAGGATGAGAAAGCAGCCCCTGACCTTATGATTACAGTGCACATTTTATAGCTTTTTTCATAAGAGAGAGGGGATACTGCAGGATAAAGCTAAGCATTTCTGGAGCATCAGTTGGGTTTGGGTCAGTGGTGTGGAGGGAACAATCCACTGCAGACTATTTGAAGACAAATGTGACTCTGCAGGATTGCTTCAGTCTGGTTTGTACACCAACCAGATGGCTGGAGATTGGCATGAGCAGACACCTCCAAGCTCTCCACCTGCCTAGCTGCGACTCCCCAGCACTAGTGAAATGATGCATCAAAAGCTACCCTGACTCACTCCTAGAGTCTGTCCACACCAGCCTCTGCCGCCCCCGCTCCACTGAGACCACATTTACTAAGATCACTGAAGATCCTGTCACTCCTAAACCCACATGGAAATTCTTTGTGCATCTTTCTGGTGTGCATGGTGCATAGATCAGCTTTCAGTGCTTGGTCTCCTCTCCAACAAGCAGCAGACCCATCCTTCACTCTATGAATTTACTGGAAGTTACAGCTATTGGGTTGAGGTGGAAGAATCATGTCATATCTTTGTTGTACTTTGAAATTACCTTTGGTATTATATTGGTACCTTGGCTTTTACCTTACTTCGCTTCTCTTTATTTAAATTTTAGTTAAATTTTCATGTGCTCCTGTCTCTTGTCTCTTATGTGTCAGTATTGAGTCAGGAAAACAGAAATCACACTGGTTATTTAAACAAAAAGAGACTAGTTAAACAGGAATAGTGGATGGGAGGTATACCCAGGAAATAAAAATGATCACAGAAACTCATAGGAGAAGATCATAGAGGCAGCTAGGGGGACAGAGGGAAGTGGTAGGAGTAATCAGAAACCTAGAAGCTTGCAAGAGACACACAATGCTGAGGCCAAGGACACTGAGGAGGGGTGTGGCAGATGGTGCAGGGACCTTGAGGGATTTCAGAGTTTGGGAAAGCCTCTGGATTGTGAACCAACAACTATGAGTAGAATAGAATAAAATAGAAGTGATAGAAACAAAAGGCAAATCTAGAACAAGCAGTCCTCTCCTTCAGCTGCCTTCTTCTCCCCTCCCCCAAACTCCAACCATGGGCAGCATCTTAAAGGACCCAGCTGGTAAAGATGAAATAGTGTTCACAGAATCCAGCTCCAGCAGCACTAAGCAGAACACAGAAAGGTACATGCTACTGTTTGGGCCTCAAATGTCCCTTAAATGTCCATGTTGTAAGGGACTGGCTGCCAGCATGGTGGTGCTACTAAGATGTGGTGAAACTGTTAGGAGCTGGGGCCTCACAGAGCTCTTCCAGGCACTGGAGACGGGCCCTTGAAGAGGATAAGTGGAACTTCAGCCTCTTCCTTTTGCTCTGTTTCACTTTCCAGCGATGAGTGAGTGGCTTTACTGTGTCACGTGCTCTGGCAACAAATGGTCTAATGATATGACAAAAAAGGTCCAAAGCACCCAGGCCAGTTGATCATGAACCAAACTGTGGGCAGAGATAAACCTTTCTCTTTGTAAGTTGATTATCTCAGGTATGTGTTGCAGTGACAGAACACTGCCTAATGGTAGGTTTGGAGCCCAGAGACAAGACCATAATAGATGTATGTCTGATACCCACTATCATCTTCAATATTTCTTCAAGGAAAAATGTGTACCCAAGGTTTTCATTACCCAAGCCTGCCTGTTTATTATTACTGATCACAAATGTTCTAAATATCCACTTCCTTTATAAGACCTCCTGACCTGATCCCAGAAGAAAGAAGAATTGGCCTTGTTTATCCATTTACCTGCCCCACTTTCCAGGCTCTCTGATCATTATATATAGGCAAGAAATACTTATTTTTCCAGTAGTCCTTCCATTGTGGTTTGAGGGTGTCTTGTTTATTTGGTGTACTAGCGATGAGTAAATAGTAACTTTTCAGCTATCTGAGAACAATGCTTAATTTTCTTTATAGGAGCATTTATGTTTCTTTAACAGTTCTCATTTCCTGCTTGAAAGTAGGAGAAAGGATACCACACTTTAGATTTAACTATTCAACTACATTCAATCAAAGAACTTTAAGTCATTTATAATTTAACATAATTGAATTTCAAGTAAGTATCCAGTGCAGATCAAATTTTGATTTAATGAATCACTGCCAGTTTGAAACACCAATGCTATGTCCCTCTCTCAGAAGGTTTATCTTACCTGCTCTAGGATCTTGGGGTTTCCAGTACAGTGTTCCTCCACTAAGTCTCAGTTCAGAGTTCATGGCCTCAGTCTTTAGCAGATTTTTCCTTAGAATCCAACTAATAATTGTTCCTGGAAACCCCACAATTTCGGGGAAATTGCAAATATCATTCATAATTGTTTTTTGAGAGGAGTTTTTGCAAATGGCCAATTTGAGAGTGCTACTCAGTTCTCCTGGCTGCTGATTGGCTGCTGCCCTGTACCCATCAGCCCAGTGCACCTGTGTTTCTGCATCAGAACAGGGAGCATTCTTCAGTATTCTCAGTTCTTAAAGCCCTAAGACTCCTAAGATGCTGCCCAAATGCCTGGCACCTTAAGGGATTTCAGAGTGTAGGAAAAAAAGGTTTTACTAATAAAGTATTTTATTAAATTACATAACCTCAGGATCATAGTATATTTAGGGTTTAAACAATAAAAATAGGGATTTATGAGCATTTTTATGGTTATATCTGAAATTTGCAGCTTTTCACAACTCATGAATGATCTAGGAACATAACTACATGAATTTCAGGGGTCTACTGTGTGTGGTACTGTGGGAGAGGAGAGGAGAGGTGTTCCAAGGGCGAGTGGGAACGAAGTACATCAACTGGAATGGAGCCAAGTACTTTTCAGCTGGGCCCACCCTCGGGGTTTTGGCTGGAATGTTCTTGGGTGCTGGGGACACAGCTATCCTGGTAGATGGGTCCCCTGGATGGGCATGCTGCTGCCCTCTCAGGGGGCATGTCGGGTGATCACGGGCCGCTCTAGCCTGAGAGTGTCATTGTGTCCATCAGATGAGGTTTCTGGAAAGCAGCCTGCAGAGGTCCAGACACGTTTCCTGGCCCATAGCTTGTTGATCTGTAAGGACAGAGTAGTGATTACCTGAGGTAGGGAAGGTAGAGGAAAATGGGATGGAGAAAGGATGGTGTAGCAGTTACCAGGATGCAGTTGGAGAAGAGAAATAGCCCCTCTTTTCTGTAGTATAGTGAGATAACTGTGATTTATGACAATTAATTGTGTATTTCAGAATAGCAAGTAGAGAGATCTAGAAATCAACCTAACAAAGGAGGTGAAAGACCTCTAATCTGAAAACTATAGCACTCTGAAAAAGGAGATTAAAGAGAATATCAGAAAATGGAAAGACATCCCTTGTTCATGGGTAGAAAGAATCAATATTATCAAAATGACTGTACTCCCACAACTACTGTATAGATCCAATGCAATCTTTATTGAAATCCCAAAGCATACTTCATGGATCTAGAAAAATTATCCATAATTCATCTGGAACTGTGAAAGACTTAGAATAGCAAAAGCAATTCTAGGTAACAAGGACATGGCAGGGGATATCACAATTCCCAATGTGAAACTATACTACAAAGCCACTGTGATAAAAGCTGCATGGTACTGGCAAAGTAACAGACCTGAGGATCAGTGGAATAGTTTAGAAGATCCAGAAACAACTCTACATATACTAAGCCACCTCATCTTTGACAAAGGAGCCAAATATCCTCAATGGAGGAAAGGCAGCCTCTTTAACAAATGGTGCTGGAAAAACTGAACTTTAACTTGCCAAAGACTAAAGCTAGACCGTTCTCTATCACCACGTACTAAACTAAAATCAAAGTGGATTAAGCTAAACTAAAATCAAAGTGGATTAAAACAGAAACACTAAACAGGCTGGAAAACAGTTTAGGTAGAACTCTTGGAGACATTGGCTTAGGGGAAGACTTTATGAACAAAACTTCTATAGCATGAGAACTAGCAGAAGAAATCGACAAATGGGGTCTCATCATATTAAAAAGCCTCTGCACAGCAAAAGAAACCACTGGCAGAGCGAAAAGACATCCAACAATATGGGAAAAAGTTTTTACAGCTATTTCTCAGACAAAAGGCTACTGTCTATAGAGCTTTTAAAAATCAGCCACCTCCAAATTTAAAAACTCACTTCAAAAATGGGCATCTAAAATGGATAGATACTTTTCAGAAGAAGAAATAAAAGTAGGTAAGATGCACATGAAGAGATGCTCAACATTACTGGTCATTTGAGAGATGCAGATGAAAACAACACTGAGATTTCATCTCACTCCACAAAGAATGCCTGCTATCTCAAAATTACCTGGCAACAAATGCTGGTGAGGCTGCAGAGAGAAAGGAATCCTTCTCCACTGTCGGGGGGAATGTAGACTGGTACAACCACTATGGGGATCAGTGTGGGAATTTCTCAAAAAACTAGGATTAGGGGTCCATTTGACCCTGGTATTCTCCTACTGGGGATATACATGTATATCCTACTGGGGATATACATGAATTAAAAGATTCATGTCACAGCGACATATGTGCACCCATGTTTATAGCAGCTCAATTTGTGATAGTTAAATCTTGGAACAACTCAAATGCCCATCAACTGGAGACTGGATAAAAAAAATAAAATGGAGTATTACTCTGCCATAAAGAATGATAAGTTTGAGTCATTTATACTCAAATGGACGTACCTTGAAGACGTACTCATAAGTGAAATAAATAGATCACAGATGTGCAAATACCGTTTACACATGGCATGAAATCTTCTCTGGTATGAGAAACTGAAAATGTAAATGAGTTCTAGAGTCTATGATACATATTGTGAAATAGAAAATATTCAAAGGGAAATTGGGGGTAGGGGTAAGTAATGAGGGTAAAGAAAAATGTGATGGTAAAAAAAGGGAAACAAAACTTATGTATATAGGGGGTAGAGGGTTGTAGGGTGGGCAGGGGAATGGAAAAAAATGAGAATTAAGTTGTGCCATTTACTGGTACAAATTTTCAATGTTGAGTGTGAATATGATGTGCATAAAAATGTACCATAAAGATTAAAGAAAGAGGGCGCTTTAAATGTGCCCAATGGAAAGAAATGAAAAATGTCTGGGGTGGTGGATATGCCATTTACCTTGATCTGATATTACAAATTATATATACTGTACCTCATAAGTGTACAGTCATCCTTTGGTTAATTCAACATGATCCTTAAAATTTGTCTGAATCTCCACAAATGTCCTCCTTTCATGCTTCTCTCTTTTTCCGTGTTATTTTATTTCTTCAGCTGAAGTGCTCCCAAGCCAGGCCGGCCTTCCTTACACCTGATGGGAACCAGGCAGCTCCTCCACGGCTCACAGCTGGCGGCGAGGCTCTGACAGGCGTGCCAGGTAATCAGCAGGAGTGAGAAGGAGCCTCCAGGAAGACGTTATGCCCTACAGTAAGTACTGTGTGTACAGAGCTGCATGAGACCTTTCGGGAGCCGGAAGTTGTAGAAAGACATTCCTAGAAAAATGTAGCGTCTTGGGTAAATGCCATCATGCTAATGTGCTGAATAAATTAAAAAGAATGTCTAGGGAAATCTTATGGGATCAAAAACACATCACAAAAAGGAAACTTGCACTCTTGTAAGAACGCAGCCTTGTTGAAAAGATTAAGGAAGGCTTTTCCCCTTAGGACACTGTATTCCTGGATTTTCCTAATACAACCTGGAGAAGCAGCCTCCCTTTCCCAGAGACCTATGCCCATCTCACTGAAATGCATTTCCTTGAGAGCAAGGTCTTCTTTGGAGATTCATTCATTTTCCTCATCTTTTGACCCTTCATCACTCAATCACTTAAAATTATATTGAAAAACAGTGCCTCTATGAAACTTTCAAGTGGAAGTATTTCAAAGCAAAACAACAACAAAAAACCTTCCCTGAACTAAAAAAACAAAAAACCCTCAACATTAGTTATAATTCTGTATGTTTTGCTAGACACTATGGATTAAAATTGTGTCATTCACACTTATCAGATACAGACCTTGCACATCCTTTTGGTTTTTATTTTTATTCTTTGAAGTTTTTCAATGATTAAATGACATTTTTTTTCTTTGGGCTCATCATTTTTCAGGGGTTAGATAGAGATCAACAGTCATAGTTTGTATCTGGCATTTCTGGAAAAGTATATCGTGCAGCAGTAGATTGGCTAGCACTGTGGTTGAGAAAATGGTGTTCTTTCATGATGGTGCACATCGACAGCACCCAGGACATTACTTTATTCTGTGTCTCAGATTCTGACAGCCTCTTATAGTGTCTTATCTATCACTGAGCTTCCTTCCCTAACACTGCACACTGGGTCTCTAGAGTGGAATTTTATTTAAGAGGTCCCGATATGAGAGAGAGTGGCCACAGCCAGCCATTATGCTTGAGCACTGAGAAAGGTGGTCAGGTGATCAAACAGGCAAGTCAAGGACCTAGACTGCTGCTTGCTCCTCCAGGGTGAGGCTTCCAAGTAATCCATCTCATTTGGGAAACCACATGACCATGGGTATTTTGAACTTGCAAAACTTTGTGCAAAGTGAGCGGTCACTTCCCTGAGCATGGTTATGACCCAACTTGGAAGAAGGCGACTCTCACAGTCACTTGAGAAAGGAGGGATTCATTTCATTCATTTCTTCTTTCAGCAGATATTTGTTGAGGGTCAGTAATATGCCAGGCACAATTATTACTAGCGATAGATGAATAAACAGAAATTTGACAAAAATTTCTGTCCTCATGGAAACACTCTCTCCCTCCCTCCCTCCCTCCCTCCCTCCCTCCCTCTCTCTCTCTCTCTCTCTCTCTCTCTGTACAGAAAATTAAGAAACAAGACAGTGTCTATATTTGTGCATTTGTATATAGGTCTATCAATCATCTGTGTATCTCAGATGGTCATAATAGCTTTGGGGAAAAAAAAGCAGGACTATGTGTGTGAGAGAAAAGTTGACAAAGAAGGCCTCACCTGGCAAGGTTAAATTTCATCAGAGAACTGAAAGAGGTACAGGAATAGTCTTTGCAGATATTTGGGTAGCAGCACCTATAAGATCGCTGAAGTACATGTGGTGGATCAGCAAAGGAGGCAGAGCTGGGCTGGAGCAATAGCTCTGGGGTAGAGCACTTTCTTAGTACGTGTGAGGCCCTGAGTTGGATCTTCAGACTCAGAGAATAAGCTAAGGTGTCTAGAACTGAGTGACTGGAGGAAAGAATACGTAGAGCTGAGGTCTGAGAGATGGTAGGGTGCAAATCATCTTAGCCTGGTGTCTGGTACATATTACCTTTCACTGTACTAGTACTGCATTTTTAACATACCACACATTTGGATTTTTAAAATCTTTATTCACTATATTTCAATATAATTTGTTTCTTTTTTAATTCTTTGTTGCATTTTAGGCACAGAAAATTGTTACTTTGATGAAGAGTCCATAGACTTTAATAATTTCTCAACAATCACAAAGCAGGTAAACAGTTCCCAGTATGGGGCCTTTCACTCTGAATGAGATCACAAGCTATTGGAAAGGGAGTAATGTGTTCACTGGCTGCCATGTTGAGTAAACTAAAGAGACAAAGATAGGACAGAGGAGATTAGCTTGAAGGATACGCCAGCTATTCAAGCAGAAGATGATGGTGGCTTGAACCAGAGCAGAACTAGGGAAGGAAATGGGAAGAGGTCACATTTTAGAGAAGATTTAGAAATAATGTCAACAGAACTGGGCATGGTGGCTCATGCCCATAATCCCAGCACTCGGGAGGCAGAGGCAGAAGGATTTCTGAGTTCCAGGCTTGCCTGGGCTATAATGAGCTCAGGGCCAGCCTGAACTACAAAGCAAGACCAAAAAAAAAAAAAAATGTCAACAGGATTTACTGAGAGATTGGGTAGGAGCTGAGAAATGGAGTCATGAATAACTAGGATTTTGGCTTGAGGCAAAATCTAGATGCAAGGAGTTGTTTACCTCTGAGGTAGGGTACATGCAAGGGAATCATGTGAGAGAGGTGGTGGAAATCAGATATAATTTTTGGATAATATATATTTTTTTGTTTATTGGTTGCTTTTTCAGTACAGGGTTTTCTTAAGTAGTTCAGGCTGACCTTGAACTGAGCTTTGCATGTAGCCCAGACTGGCCCTGCACTTGCAGCAATCTTCCTGCCTCAGCCTACCAAGTGTTGGGATTATAGGTGTGCATCATCATCCCTGGCTCAGATATCTTATATTTGAGTCACTATTATATATCTCCATGAAATTATCATATAGGCAGCTGGAGATATAAGCCTGGAGTCATGGGGAACAGCCTAGACTAGAATTGCAAAGTTGGAAACTATCAATCTACACTTGGCATTAAGGCATTATCATCCTGAAAGTGGTACCCCGAGAAAAGAAATAAGTTTTAAGGGCTGGGGATTTAACTCAAGGGGTACCATTTCTACCTTGGAAGCACAGGGCCTGAGTTTGATCCCTGGTACTGGCAAAAAAAAAAAAAATCCAAGAAATAAGTTTTGATAGCACCCTAATGCTTAAGATTTATGAGGAGAAAGAATCCTTAAAAGAAAGCAGTTTTTAACACAGGTGGTAGGTTTAAAAGTGGCTTCATAAAAGCCAAAGGAGATTTGAAATCTGGAAGCCAAAGGAAAACAGTTTTAACCAGGAGTGAAACACATCTGTCACTTGTGATGAAGCCCAAGGGTTGACCATGGATTTAGCATTTGGAAGACATCGGTGACCTAGAAGAGTCATCAAGTTGTTGGAACAAAGGTCTTATTAGAATAGGCGCAGGAAAGATTGAGTAAGAATTGGAGACAATGGAAATAAGAAGTCTTGTCAGAAAATTCCTCTAGAGAAACAGAAAATTTAGGTGATTGGTGGAGGGAAGAATGGAGATGAAATTTTTTTTTTTAAACATGGGGAATATATCAGCATATTTGGATACTCTCGTGAGGAAACATGATGAATCAGGGGAGTTGGAGGCTGTCATAGAGGTGAAGTCTTTGCATGTGATTAGAGGTGGGTGGCATCTAGTGAAAGAGCAAAGGGCTTGGCCTAAAACTACTGGGACCTGAAGAGTCACCCACAGTAACAGGCAGGAAGGAAGGAAGGCAGAACGCACAGACAGTGTTTTGAGTCCAGGTGCTGGGGAGACTGTAGAGATTTTTTTGATTGCTGTTGTCTCCTCAAGAGAAATAAGATTCCTGGTTACCAGCTAGGAGTGAGAATGGGTAGGGAAAGAGGTGGAGATTTGAAAAAGGAGGAAGAGGTGTCATAGTTGTCTAGGAATGTGGAGGAGTAATAGGACAGCAAAATGCAGTTGGACTGCTGGAAAATAAATATTCAAGACCTAGTTTGGTGAAGCATTTAAAATGAATCTATCAAAGAAGTTGTATTTTTCTCCAGTTAAATTCAATTTTTGGGTAAAGATCTGAAGTAGGTAAAGAATTATATTCCCTATGGACTGGGTTTTGTCGTATGAGCAAGATGAAGGGAGGACAGTGCAGAATGGACCTAAGGAAACAACTAGTTGACTACAGAATTTAATTAAGTTAATAAAGGAATGAGTCCATGGAAGTATTGTGAACAGCAAAGGTGTGGTAGAACTGATGGTTTCTAGGAGCTGGTGTAGTGAAAGAATTTTCGGTCAAAGCTCTAGAAGGAGAGCCAGAAAGATAAGCAATGGAATTTAAAAAGTGGAATGACTGAAATAGTATGGAAGGGAATTGGCCATTCATCAGCACTAGGTCTAAGGTGTGGCCATTGAGAGAGAGATCGAGGAAGGATGGAGGAGAAAGCCATTGGCAGGCAGGCAGCCAAGGACTCCAGAAATCAGGCTCTTGGAGGATTGTCAGTTTACATATTGAAATCCTAAGGATTATAACAGGAATAATGTTGAAGATAGAGATAATAATTCAGCCTGGCGATTAAGCAAGAGACAGGAGTGGTGATGACCATGGGTCTTTAGATGTTCTCAGCAAGTACGAGAGTAAGCAGTAGTCTAAATGGCAGCATTTAAAGCTGAGGGTGGGGGTGAGATGGCCTTTCTGTCTAATAGGGTCAAGACCACAGCAATTATTTCCTGATATACTCTTCTCTTCTATCTCTGGGAGTTTCCTTCATCAGGTAAGTGGGCAGAGGAACCACATAGCAACCCTTGTGTTTTTTTTCAGGCAGTTTATTTATGTATGAAATCATAATTTTGGTAGTTCATCTACTTTTTCATCATACCTCAAGGTGGTAGATACATTTGTGAATATCAGTGAAGGCAGGCCCGATTCTTATCCACAAATCCCTATATCCAGACACCAAACTAATGATGGCTATTTGACACCATTATGTCCAGTGAAATATAAGCAGAAGTGATCTGAATGAGGTTTCTGAGAAAGTTTTTCTTTTCCTGAGAAAAAGAGAGAGACTCAGTAGTCATTTCCCTTTAACTCTTTGCCCTTCCTTTTTTTTTACCCCCTATTTACAGAGCAGATGGGCAGGCTCAAGGTGCAGCAATCACCTTGAAATCATGAAGACAAGAACCAGGCAACAAGTATGCTTACATATTAAAGGGGGAGATGGGAAAGATAGGAACTCTGGCCCTTTGAGAGCAGCACTGTTGAGTCTCTACTCTGCCCTTCACCTTGTACCTCTTGAATTCTTGCTTGTGAAACCAATAAAATTCTCTTCCTTGAAGCCAGCATATTACTTTGACTTTCTGTTGTTTTAACGTATTGTATCTACATCTCATAAAGCTACTTCACAGTGATGATAGATGCTCAAGTCCTTTGAGCTTAATAGAAGATTTTGCAGACTTGTTCATGAGCAACCAAATTATTTTGATACATGTGTCAGCTAAAAATATTTGCTTGCCTCTACCTCCTTTTCAACTTACTGTCTTATCTTTATTCTTCATGAACACATTTCCTTTTGTTGTAACAGCTTTATTGAGACACAATTGATACACAAAAACTACACATATTTCACATGCTTAATTCAGTGAATTAGAACATATGCAAATACTTGTGATGTTTATCACCACAAAGTAAGAAACATATCCAACCTCTCCCCAAAAATTTCCTCGTTTCACTTTTTCTTCTTTCCCCATTGTGGCAAGAGCACTTAACATGAAACTTACTCTCTTAACACATCTTATTATTACTATTATTTTTTAGACAGGGTCTCACTTTGCAGTTCAGGCTGGCCCTGAGCTCACTATGTGGCCCAGGCAAGCCTCAAACTCTCAGCAAGCCTCCTGCCTCTGCCTCCCGAGTGCTGGGATTACAGGTATGAGCCACCACACCCGGCTCTCTGAACACATTTTGAAGGCTACAGCTCAATAGTGCTAATTATAGGCACTGTGTTGCACAGATCTCTAGAGTTTATTAGCCTAGTTAAAGCCTTTATATTCATTGAGCAGCAGTTCCCTTCATGGTCCCACAGTCCAGCCCCTGGCAACCACTATTGGTATTCTCTCCTTTCATGACTTTGACTATAATAAAATGTTTACATAAGTAGAACCATGTGGTATTCTTCCTACTGTGACTGGCTTATTTTACTAAGCATCCTTCAAGTTCAGATGTATTGTTGTAAATGGCAAAGCTTCCTTCTCTTTGAAGGTTGATAGTCTATGTACAGGTATAGTATCAAGTCATCTGTTAATGGACAGTAGGGTTGTTTCCATATATTGTCTAGCATAAACAATGCAGCAATGAACATGCGAGTGCAGATATTGCTGATGTCTTGATTTCAATTGCCCCTTGGGATCGCTGGATTATATAGTAGTTTTATGTTTAAGTTTTTGAGCAACTACTGCTGTTTTCCACAGCTGTTGAACTACTTTATATTCCCAACACCAACGTTCTTTTCTATGTCCTTGCCGACACTTGTTTTCTTTTTTTTCATAACAGCCATTCTGACAGGTATAATATGACATATCTCTTTATAGTTTTGTTTCCCTGATAATGATATTGAACATCGTTTCATACACATTTTCATATACCTGTTAGTTACTTGGATGTCTTCTAAATCGTTTGTCCATTTTTAAATAGTGTTATTTGGAAGTGTTTCTAATGGACTTGGAACACCTCACTTCAAACGTTATACTGCCCAAACTGGATGTAATCAGCTTTTCCAGAAACCCTACCTGTTTTTGTCTTGTCTTGTTTTCCCTATCACCACCGTTCATCTAAATGCCCAAGTGAGGAACTTTAAATGTAACTCTGTTTTACTTTTTTCGTCTATTTCATCGGTGAACAGCCCTGTTAATTATGCCCTGGAAATATTTTTCAAACACTTTTTCTTCTCTGGTTTCCCTACCTTTGCTGTTTTCCTATGAGTCACTTCCGGTGGAAAATGGCTTGCTTTTTAGGTTTGGGTCATTGGGATGAGCTCCCCTCCACTTCTTTAAGGAATACCAGTTCTGTTTCTAACTTGATCTACTAAGAGGAAAGACCTCTGAGCAACAGTAGCCCAGAGGAGCCTCAAGTAGTTGTTAGTTTAGGCCTCTCTCTCTCTCTTTTTTTTTTTTAAACAGGGTCTCACTTTGTTGTTCAGGTTGGCCCTGAGTTCACTATGTAGCCCAGGCAAGCCTTGAACTCAGCAATCCTCCTGTCTCTGCCTCCCGAGTGCTGGGATTACAGGCATGAGCCACCACGCTTGGCATAATTGAGGCCCTTTATAGTTTAGGACCATTCAATTTTTGTCAAGAGCTCAGCCCAGACAGAGAATCTAACCCTGTATCATCAGATCTGCAGAGAACTAGCTGAAAGGAAATGTTGGAACATGTCATTCATGACTTTACAGTGCTCTTTTTTCAGACAGGAGAAGTTCCTGTCCCCAGTCAATACCAAGAAAAATGAGTTATAGTTCTCTTGGGCAATCACAAGCCAATATACAGAACATCCGCTTTTAACTGTACATATGTGGCTGCATTTTAAATGGTGTCTTCTTAATCTTCATTGCCAATAAGCCGAGGGTTCTTTTGCTGTATTTAGTTGGAAATTGTGACTCAGCACAGTGCAGCTCTGCTAGCCTTCCTGATATCCAGGTAGTAGTGCTGACTGTCCAGATGATGCCAAGTGATGCTGGATGCCAACTGTTGATACAGCCAGCTTCTGTCCTTGATGCTATCTGATGCTGGATACTGGGTGCTGGACTGCTGCTGTTGGCTGTTACCATCCAATGCCAGCTTGTGCTGAACACGATGGGTTGACTCTAATGGGTGCTGACTGCTGCCTTCTGCAGCCAACTTACACTGTAGGTCAGTTCTAGTGGGCACTGGTCTCTGGAACTCTTTTGTGTTAATAGCTCTGAATGTTTTTGTGTTTCTTTGGAAACTTATCATTCTGCCCATACTACCCATACAAGCAGATTTACAACAGCAAAGTTTTTTAACAAAACCTGTGCTAAAGCATAGCAGATAATAAGCAAAAGAAATGCCTAAGAAATACTACTTGTGTAGAAACTTGCAGGCCTGGTTCAGTGAGACGAGGCCTGAAACAGGGAATATTCTGGAAAGATTGCCATGAATACTGGTCATGGAGATAATGGATCCAGACCCCTTCTTTCCTGATCAGAGCTGCTCCTGGCTGCCTGTTTCTTTCTTCAAAAATGCAAGTGTCATCTGAAGTGGCAAGAGTGGAGAGGGGCACCATGCAGCCTACCTGTCTGCACTCATGTTGGAGTGCAGAATGGACGTTTGATAGCCAGGGGGGACATATTAGGTTGTCAGGGAGGACACTGAAGCAGACTATGCAGTCCATCAGTGCAAGAGGGAGCCAAGGGAAGCAAGGAGGAAAGGCAGACAACCAAGGGTTAAGCCACACCCCATCCAGCCAGCGGGGGAAAAAATGTAGAGTCAGGTAGGCTGGTATGTCTCAGCTGCATCTTAAGTGGAGTCTTGTTGGGCATTGTTTTCCATTCATATGCATTTTATACTTATTTTATGCCTTTTAAAGTGTATTCTTAGATGATGCCTTAAAATTTTCTCGAACAAGATGAAAAACAAAACAAAAAATAAACAAATGTATAGACAGTTTATGTCCCTGTTTTCTCTTTCCTTGGCTTTTACAATTCTGGCCTTTCTTTCTACTTCATACCTCTCCTTCTACATACCCTTTATTTATTAGATTATGTCATCGTTTTGCTTAAAAGCATTCCATAACTCCTTCCTCACTTTTCAGCAGGATATCTAAGGTCCTTCATAATCAAAATGTCTTTTCTTAATCTTAGCACCCATTACTTCCTGTGACCTCCTTTCCAGCCATGCCAAGCCATTCATCATTTCTTGTGGAAGTGTTTTGTGTTTTCATGCTTCTAACTTCATGTTGTTCTAATATGCCATCTTGTTCTTTTCCTTGTAAACTCTTATTCATCCTTCAAAGTTTGTGCAAAATGTTTGCTTTGTGGTTGCTATCCCCAGTTCCTTATAGAATTGTTTCTTTCTCCTATGAGTACTCTCATAGTACTTTTGAGGCTCTTTTGCTAATAACGATTATCACATTATATTTTATTGGTATGTTCATTTGTACATTTCTTGACCATCTGTTTTTATTCATTGTATGTACTTTGGTGTTGATGTAGTATACACACTGAATACACGTTTGTTTTGATTGTGCAAGTGGACAGCAATTTTTTTGATAGATGTTTGTGGTTGACATTGCCCCACCTCATGTGATGCCATGGCCACATGACTGTTTGGATTTATGGATTTTTTTTTAGTTCCACTAGTAAATCACTTCTTAAAAAATACTTGATTCCAATAATAGACTTACTGAGTCATAATAGTCATCTTAAGTTCAAATTAAGAAGAAGATAGTATTATGGTGATGTCTTCTAATATTTTGGGGGATTTCACTAGTCTACATTTTAAAAAGTCATTCAGTCCGTATATAGCAGGATCTTATTGATTAGGCTAGGATGGTAATAAGAAATTTTTCATGGGTTGTCTTGTTGAATTAAATTGAGAGCAAAGGTTACCATGTTTATAATGGATACATGATGAACTGTGGAATTTTTTTAACAGATTTGGTATATTTTCTTAACTGATCCATGCAAATATATTTTAGCACTTATTTGTAAACAATTTAGTAGTCATTTTATGCACTTTATGAGCCATGATCAAAAGGTAGTGAATGTTTAACTTTCTTAAAATTTATCATGGGACATATTGTCATTAATTCCCCTCAAAATAATCCCCCTTGCTATAAATATACTCATTCCATTATTCTTGCCACAATTTGAAGCAAACATGGAAGTTTTCTTTCTTGAATGTCTATATGAGATACAAATTTTTAAAATGTGGTGAATGCTGCTGCTAAAGGCCATCCAATGGAGAGGCAGGCTTGTAGAAATAATACTGTGTCCTTACCCTCCTTATTTACCAGATCTGGAACTGTGTAACATCTGGCTCTTCCTCAAAGTAAAAATGACTATGAAAAGTAAATATTTTGAGTCTATTTGGGACACCAAGCCAGGCACGACTGTACAACTAGAAACTCACGTGACAGAAGATTCCCAGAACTACTTCGAAATTAATGCATGAGACAAACATAGTGATGGAAAAATTCTATGGCCTTGTCCAACATGTGCACAATGTAGGAGGGATAGTTACTACATTATGGGAACAAATGTATTATTCAAGCTTCCCTGAAAGTGTAACTTCTTCCTCTTCCTCCTGCTACAGGACTTGGGGAATTTTGCTTTTTTTCTCCATATTTGGCTTTGTGGGAAGTCATCTGAACTTAGGCCCTAGGCAGGAACTGATGAACACATAAGATCTTGAGGGTTCTGGTCCAGAATATGATAGATTTTTGTCAAAGTGGGACAGTCAGCTTGTTCTGGAAATATACTCAAAAGGCTCGTCACAAGGATTTTCCTGCCCCTGACCCAAAGTGGACTACTGCACTCATGTATAAGGTTTTTCTGGAGACAAAACCCAGGAAACATTAAAAATAATTTTTCTGTTAGGAGTTAATACACACTTTTAAGGAGAAAGATTGACCTACAAAGTAAGAATGTGCTTTTAGGAGAGTTGTCCTGAAAGCCTTTCACTCCTCTGTAGCTGTGGCATTGTGGTGCATATGAGAGGTCAAGCACACTGTTGCCAGCATTCTGTGTCTGTGACAGGAGATGAAAAGCTATCAAAATACATAAATACACAAAATTAATCTGCTGGTGCAGCAAGAAAACACAAATAAACCAAGACAGTAGAACTGACTTCTTTGTGTTGTAAAACAAACAAACTTTCATGTTAATACAGTTTGGATCACTGAAGATTCAAATGATATTTGAGTAGCTCTGCTTATGAAAAGACAAATATTTAGCAAATATATATTCTCCACTGGTACCAGGCTGCAGGCATCAGTGAGAGCTAGACTTCTTATGGTCTCGGCTTTAAATTTTGCATGTTTTTTCTACATAGATAGAGTAGAGGTGGGTGGAATGAAAATAGCCTGTACTAATTTTAGACAATTTGCATAGCATTCTTAGAACACAGTCTCTTCGCATGACCTTAAGGAAATAAATGCTCCAAGAAGAACAGAACACAAATGAGGGATGTCTGTGTGTATCTTTCAATGTTTGCTGCTGATAAAATGCATTTTTCTTTAAGGCACACTTGTAGAAGCCACTTGGAAGGTCCTTATTGTGTATCAATGGGACCAATGAAGCTACTGATGCTTCTGTGTAAGATGATGGTATCGGATCATACTTAGGACAGAGTTCAAAGAGAATAGTTACAGCTCCTAACCAATAGCAAGAGAAATGACTGTGGCTTGCACATCCCTTGCGTGGAGCAGGTGTGGGGAAGGAGAGGGGCAAAAACACTGAATGAACTAAATGGGCTAATGACGTATTTTGAATTGCTCTGACTTTGTTCTATATTTAAATGGGATGTGGCCACCAGCATGTTTCTAACAACAGGCACAGAGATATGTCTGGAAGTTTGCTGAGTTTCTTTGATGAAATCCCCAAGACTCTTACAGAAAGGTTAAATCTAACAAAATAGGTTTTTTTTTAAAAGAAAGCATTTTTATAATATTTTTTAATGATGAAATTATTCTATTAATTTCAAACCCAACCCAGCTAAATGCCTCAAAGTGACAAGAATTAACTGTTTGAGATATCTTTTAAAAAGTACTTTCATTTTAAAATTTCATCAACTCTTCAGCCAGCTGCAAGACAGTAACACTGAAATTTGCAAAATTCACCCAAACCTAGGACCTTTTCTATGCTGCAGGAATTCCCAAGAAAACTCCTAGTCCCTGCATCTAATGCGTGGATAAAGGGCACTAGTAGTTGTAGGTGAGCTGTCAACAGGCCAAGAGCTAAACCGATACAGCACTCTGTGGAGGGGCTTTGTCAATCTAAATATATCGATAAACTTCTGTGGCTCAGATCCCTCAGTGCCAATCAAAACTAGATTTTATTAAATTTGATTAAAAATTTTGTCAAAGCTGTTCTTGGATGGGAAACTTGCCTGCTGAGTTTTAGCCCAAGGCAGATTTTAATGGCCAAGTTCCGCAGGCATCAAAGGGAGGGGGAGTGAGCTAGGGGAAGCTGGCTCTTCCCAGATGGTGACAGCCCGTTTTCCTGCGAAAACTCCACAGAAGCAGCACAAGTGAGGAGAGACCGGAGCATCTCTGACAGGCAGCCTGGAGTTTAATCACTTCTCTCCTTTCCACGATGCCACTCTGCGCAGTCATTTCATGCCCTCAGAAGTTTCTGAATCCACAAACTGATCAAAGCCCTGGGAAGACAGAGCTAATTTCACCTACACACATTCCTTCATCACAACTCGTGCCTTTCATGTATTAATTTCCTTCCTCTTAACTTAGATTTAGCTTTGATTATTCACTCATCATTTTTTTTTCTGTTTCTTCTCTCACTGAATGAGATGTTTGAAGACAAAGGAAAGGAGATTGAGATGTTTGAGTTGCTTCAATGAATTCTGAATTATTGCAAAGACCTTGGAGCTCTTTGGTGTAAGTTTTTAATGAGAAAACAATGTACAGACAGATCCCTGTCCCAGCTTCACCTCCTCATCGTCCTTAGCTTGAAATGGGCATAGTTTTAATTGAGTGAAGTGAAGAGAGGCAGAGGGCATGACTTACTTTCTTCAGTTTTCTGGGTGGTGGATGTTAAGGGATAAAACTAGACTAATGACACTGGAGAGCACCTCCTCACTGGATGGGGTGTCCGGAAGTGGGCAATACCTGGCCAGAAAGGGTTGGCTAAAATCCTCACATTGTTAGTGTCCCAGGACAGCCACTCAGGGCAGAGGTTCAGGGCTGGCTGGCATCTCTGCATACCTTCCCTGTGTGCTGGGATGCCAAGAAAGGGAGATGGACTAGAAGCTGAGGTTGCCCCACTCCACGTGGTAGTTTTAGCCCTTAAGGATGTGTATGTTGGAGGAGAAGGGTTAGGGAGGGAGAAAGGGACCAAAGTCAACCTATATTAAAAAGGAGCAACAGGTTGATCTATTTGGAGAATTGTCAAACACAAAAACCACTACAAACCCACAAGCCTTTTGTCCTGTAACTTTCCCGCTGACTAATTTTTGGTACATATACCCTGAGAACCTGGCATCTTCAAGCAATGAGGCAGTTGAGTTGGGGCTGAACAGTCACTTTAAACATGGCAGAAACTCTGGAAGTCTTCACTGCCTTTGTCTTCTTCAGCGAAGATGGGTCGGTCAGTGGCAGATCCCTGGCTCCTCATCCTCAGTCCCCTATGAGGGACAGATTGTCTTGCCAAAGAAGTCAGTTGCTACCACTTGAGCAGACCCCAGACTCCAGATCAACTGAATCAGCATCTTTAGAGACGGGATCTGCTCAGTTGCCGTTCCCAGAACTGCGGGCCATTCTGACTGACAGGGGTATGCAGTCTGAAGGTTTACGACCTAAGCCAGCTCGGCATACCTTGTGGATATAGGATGAAAGCAGCACAGCTGGACGAGAGCAAAGCTTACTTTCTTTTTCTCTATTCTTTCAGCTGTCTATCTGCAAACATTTTCGGAGAGCTGGCCATGTGTAGGTCTCACTAGGTTGTAAAATTCTCACACTTCAATGTGCATGAGAATTGCTCGAGCCTCTGCATTGCTAATGCAAGGTGACACTGGCATTGCTGGTCCCTGGGTCACACTTGGAATAGCAGTTCTGAGAAGGGATTTTTCCTCTTTCCAGCCATTTCTTGTGCTTCCTTGAGGGCTGACACAGAGCCCATTTGGATAAACAGGTCCACTTCCCCTATTCTGGGTCCTCCTCCCCTCCCTGCTGCCTACTTTCCTTCTGCCTCCTTGAGTTCTCTGCTTTCCTCTCTTGGCCAAATCCAGTCTCTGCAGAGAATCAACATCTCAGTGTGCTTTCTAGGGACAACTGATAGTAGCTGCTTTACTTAGCTTGGCTCCCTCCTCCTCTTCTTTCCCGGATTGTTTTTGTTGAGTTTATAAAAATTTAAGCTAATTTTTATGAAATGTTTCAGGCAGGGCAGGGGGAGTAGCTCAGTGGTAAAATACTAGCCTAGCATAAACAAGGCCCTGGGTTTTATTCCCAGTACTGTAAAGGCAAAAGTCAGGCATCCATAAGGCTGCCTGAGAGACACATTTTTAAAATTGAATCCTTTATTGATACATTTTATACACAGGTCACAATCACACTCAACACTGGAGAAGTTGTACCAGTATATGAAACAAATTAATTCTCATTTTTACCCATATCCCTACCTACCCAACAACCCCCTCACCCCCTATATACATATGTTTTCTTTTTCTTTCCAAATCGTGTTTACTCTTCCCTATCATTACTTTCCCCTACCATTTTCCCTTTGAATATTTCCTATTTCACAAAATCTATCATACATTCTAGAATTCATTTATATATACAGGTTCTTTCTCTACCAGAGAAAAGACACAGTATTTATATATCTGTGACCTATTTATTTCACTTATTAGTGTGTCCTCAAGGTGTGTCCATTTGCACATAAATGACAAACTTGTTCATTGTGGCAGAGTAATATTTTTAAAAAATCACATCTTCTTTATGCAGTCTCTAGTTGATGGGCATCTGGGTTGTTTCCAAGATTGAGCTATCACAAACTGAGCTGCTATGAACATGGGTGCACATATGTCTTTATGATATGATTCTTTAAATTCTTTCAAGTATATTCCTAGCAGGGAATAGCAGGGTCAAATGGGACCTCTAATCCTAGTTTTCTGAGGAATCTCCACAATGGTTGCACAAGACTACAATCCCACCAACAGTGGAGAAGGGTTTCTTTCTTTCCACAGTCTTGCCAGCATTTTTTTGCTGGTTAATTTCACAATAGCAGTCATTCTTTGTGGAGTTAGATGAAATCTCAGTGTTGTTTTCATCTGCATCTGAGAGACACATTTTAAGGGTGGGAGAGAGGCTGTAGAAGTCAATACCTCGACAAAATTTCAAAGATCACACCTCATACAAGGACAGATGCTATTTGCCACAAGTGTAAGAGCTGTTCCTGTGCTGACCCTTCATTATTCTCACTAGAATGTTAAGACTGTGAAGTCTGAAGCTATGCTTCTGCTTTGGCATCTGTTATTATAACAATTAATATTTACAGTTTTCGGAAAGCATTTTCTTATAGAGAATTTAGTGTACCTTGTGTTGTGATTCACATTTATATGTCCCCTCAGAGCCTCATACACTCATCAGGGTGGGTTTTGGAAGGCAGTTAGACTATGGTTACATCACAGCTGACTTGCAGTTAGGAGGTGGGGCCTGGTTAGAGGTGGGTCACTGGGGACATGACCTGGAAAGGGATATTTCCCTCCCAAGCTCTTTCTTTCTCATTCTGCTTCCTGGATCCCATGCTGTGAACGACTTTGCTTTGCTAAGGCCCTTCTACCGTGCAGATCCTGCCTTGGAGCCAGCGAACTATAGATTGAAGATGTGAGCTCAAATTAACGCCTCCGCCTCTAAGTGGCAGGCGTTGGGTATTTTGTCTCAGTGATGAGGAAAGTGACTAAGATAGCCTGTGTGCCCATGATCCAACCCCAGCGAGCACCAGTTTGGCACCTTGGTCTCTTCCTCTATATTCCAGACATCCCTTCAGTTACTGAACAGTGGCCCTGTATGAGGCATGACTCAAGTGATTTACATATATTAGCTTATTTAATCTTCACCACACATCCATTAGAAAGGCCCCATTACTATCCTCATTTTATGAGAGAAGGAACAAGGATATAGAAAAATTAAGTAATCTGTAGTTTCTGAGCCACTGGGTTGTAATGGCTGATGATCAAGACTTGAGAGTTTCAGCCTCTTTCTGTCCTTTCTTTCAACTGGGCCTCTACTGCCCAAGAAAGGGCTGGTACTAGTTACTTAGTTCTCACTTCGTGTTCAGTGTTAGCGGCATACGCACAGGGTTGTTTTTTGGGGAAAATGAGGTAACTTATCAGTTCCTCTATTTTTCCAGGACCATTCATTGAAAGCTCTGGATCCCAAGATAAAAGAGCTTCCCCTTAGGCCTGCATGACAGATGGGCTAACTGTAATATTTATGGCAGGACATGTAGGAAAGGGAGCTTACTAACACAGAAAGACATGATCTTATTCTTGTGAAACAAAATAGTACGTAACAGTATTTGTATCTGCACACACATACACAAACCAGAACTGCACACAGAAACAAATACCACATATACTTAATATTCCCACAGATGCACCTAGTGTTTTTTTAATACATAAAATGTTTACCTGGAGACATTCACAACTGCATGTCAGACATATGTATAGAGAAGCATGGACAAACCTGGATCATCATTCTTATACTTGTCTTTCCATTTACAAACTTAATGTTAGTAAATGCCCTTTGTTCCAATTTTCTTTCTAATAAATTTGTATGCTCTACTTCTATTCTCTTTTAAAACATTTTAGCTTTTCTTATATGTATAGAAACATATTTTATAATAAAAAGAAAAGTTAGTCTATATCTCTCTCTGCACCAAGACAAAACCTTTTACTTTTCTTTGCCCTTCTTTCTCTTTAAATGTTCATACCTTCTCATTTGCTATGACCTTTTACATTAATAAATTGTGAATTCTTTTAAATAAATGCTTAACATTAATTTACTGTATTCTTGTGTGTCTCTTATGCTGCACCCTTTACCTCTGTGCTCACTGCCTCACCCCTGGAATATATTCTAGAGTGTTTCTTAAAATCATCTGGGAATGCTGAATTTTTCAGGTTGGTTAGGAGCTCACCCTCACAATCCAGTCAGCTCTTTAGACATCTCTTACTCCATTCCAGTTGAAGGTCTAGATTAACAGGCAGGCTGTCTGAGACTGGGATGTATAAAATAATCATCTCATTTTGTTTTCTCTCTTAAAAAGTGGTTGGGTGGAGATTATGTGAATTCCTGGTATCTAGCACTACAGATAAGAACGTTAGTCTGAATCTGTTCTCATGTCAGGAGTGTACCTTTTCTTGGATAACTTTCAGTTTCTTGCTTTCTTTGATTTACAGTGCTGAGGGACCTAGAACCTTGAGCAAGCTGAGTAAGGCTTCCGCCACTGAGCTGTATCTGCAGTCTGCTTTTAGTACTTTCCTGTGTTCTTAAGGTTCTGAAATTTCACTATGAAAATAAGTCCTTCTGTGTATTTGAATCCTTTGTTGTGGTGGTGTCTCTCATTCAGTCTAAAAATACTTGTTTTCCTTTCTTCCTTTGATTCTTTGTGATAATTTCTTCAGATACTGCCTTCCTTCCATTCCCTTTATTCTCTTGTCAGAATAATAAACTTGTAATCAACACCGTTTAGTTCTATGAACTCTAGTTATCATTCATTTACTTCTATCTATGCTGTATACTCCATAATGTCTTATTTTTATATGGCTTTAAATATTATAAATAAATTTATACATATATGTAAACAGATGAAAAATGCTTATCAAATGATTTACTGACATATTTCTCCTGTCTGGAATTCATCTCTTCCTGAATAACTAAGATTGCATCTGATATATTTTCTCTTCAGCTTAAAGAACTCAACATTTCTTGTAGTACCAATCTGTTGAAGAAAATTACTTTCAGCTGTTGTCTAAAAATGTCTTTAATTCACTTTCAGTTTTGAAGAATTTGTTCAATGGATATAATTCTGAGTTGACAGATTTTTTTTCCTTGTAGTATTTAAAGATATTACACTGTGTCTTCTGGCCACCTTTTCTCACAAGAAGTCAGTCATTGTTCTCGCTGTCTCTCTGTGTAGGATACATCTTCTCTTCCAGCCCTTATCTGATTTCAAGAGTTTCTGGCTTTCTTTTCTTTCTTTGTCAGTTTGCTTGCTTTTATATTCAGAAGTTTTATTGGAATGTGTTAAAGTGTGGACTTCTTTGATTTTAGATGTTTTAGAATTGTTGAGGTTATTCAGTTGTTGGGTTGGTATCTTTCAACAGTTTTGGGAAGTTCTTAGCCATTGTCTCATCAAAGATTTCTTCTGCCTTGTTCTCTTATTTTTCTGAAATCCCATTTTTATATGTACTGTCTGTTGTATATGTTATAACTGTTTCCCTCTAGATTATGTCCTTTGGCTTTTAAACATATTTATGATCATATTATGTAGGCAAAATTGAGTAAGTATCTTGTATATAGGACACAGGATATGAATATTGTGATTCTATGGTCTTTTTTGCAATTCACTCTTATTTATGTCTACATAAAAATGGTAGCACATATATGCTACTGTCAATGTAAAATAGTATCATAGCTGAGATAGGAAAGCAATACACATCTGGTTGTGATGACATACTGAAGGCACCTTAGTACTGTTTTGTTTTTCATTTTGGGTAATATTATTGAAAGTATATGTTCATTTGTACATTAGAGCTTAGTGTGCGGTTTTGTTTTAAAACAATTCTTTTCTAAAAATGTTAAAAACCATTGGTCTAGACTATACTTTGGGAGTTGGATGCTGACTGGCGATATTTATATAAAAGTCTGTCATGGCTATTCTTTGGATTTTTGTTTTGTTGTACCTTGATGAAGGACACTCTTCAGCTGCTACCTCTTGATGGTAGCAACTTAGTTCAGTACTGCCGTTGAGTTACTGGGGATAACCTACTCCAAGTCCCAGGCAGCTGTGCGGTCTATGAAGCTGGTTTCGGCTCCTGTGAAAAGTTTTGTTTGCTGGGCTGACTGTGCAGCGTAGGACCCTGGAAATGACAAAAAGGTTCTGAGGTGAACACTTTTTCTTTAAATGTTCAACGAGGAATAGCTATACCCTTGGATAGGGCAAGAAATTTCTCTAATAATAATAATAATCATTACCTTAATGAGAATCTATTAAATAGCTAATTAGAATAAATTTTATTTTACTCCTTAGTGTTGGACACTGAAGTTACTTCTGGATTATTTGATCTAGCACCAATAATATTCAGGTAAATAAGTCTGTGAACTAAGACTTGACACTGAATTTATGGATTTTTTCCTTTCTACAACAATCAGGGCCAGATTCACTGTATCACTAACAAAGCTTAAAGCTCATGGGGGTCTCTCCATGGACAAGTTCCCAAGAAAGCTGAAAGTTGCTGATGCTGGGGAGTACTTTAGTGAAGGGGCATGGCCTGGAAGCACTCCCTTATAAGCATTTCTGGTAAAACAGGAGGAAAAAACAAGCTGTCTAAATCTTCAAGAAGTTTTTGTGATTTGTTATCTCATTTTAAATTGAAATGTAGATTTTAATAATATTATAATGAAAAGTTAATGTTTTCACAAAGAGGGCTCCCTAAGTTTTACAAGTCTCAGTCCTCCCTTAAACTTGTATGCTTCTTAAGGTAGATGGTTGTTTTAGAATATGGAGTTTTAAAATATAAGAAGTTACCAATATCCAGTATGGTGTTGAAGAGATCCAGTACAGGGTGCATGACTACAAGTGGATTTGGTGTTTCTCCCCACAATACAACCTGCACAACTGGATGTGGCCAGCCTGGGGATAGTCTGAGGGCTTAGAAAATGCAGAACAGTTTGTTAACAGAAGGGAAGGTTACTTAAAGTCCACCCAAAAGAATCAGTTCATATTTGGAAATAAAATATTTTCAAACATACACATATGTGATCAGTATCCATCACATTACATATCTAATTTTTTTTTTTTTGAGACAGGGTCTCGCTTTGTAGTTCAGGTTGGCCTCAGCTCACTATGTAGCCCAGGCAAGCCACCGCGAACTCAGCTATCCTCTTGTCTCTGCCTCCCGAGTGCTGGGATTACAGGCGTGAGCCACCACACCTGGCACTGTGGTATGTGGTATTGATTGCTGGTGGGCGTGAGTCACCACACCCAGCATTCTATGTGGTTACCGGGGATCGAACTCAGGACCTTGCACTTGCGAGGCAGGCGCTGGAACCACTGAGCTAAATCTCTGGCCCCTTACATATCTAATTTTTAATGTCCTCCTTTTGCATAGTATTACTATGTAATAAATATGTTCACATGTTTGTAATTGACTGCATAATAACCCATCATAGGGCTGTCTCTCAATTTATTTAGCATTCTTCAGTTTTACAGCATAAATGTCATAGTGTAATATTTCTGTGCACAAATTGTGGTTCTGGTTTCTGAATATTTCTTTATAAAGATTCTTAGACGGGGAGTTGTGGGATGTCATTTCCCTAACATATAACTTGAACACATGGACTATATGTATCCTCATTACACTCCATGCCTTCATGACATCATTTTAATACAGAAAAAGGCCACTTATTCATTCTGCTCTTAGATTTTCTGGTAATCCTCTCTGGTGTTGGTTTGGTTACATGGTTTTAGACCACAATAAAAACTCACTGAAGACAATCTGTCTTGACCTAAATTCTGCAAAACCAGCCAATTTCTCCACCCAGGAGTGAAGCAGAGACTCATGTCTGACAGTGTTATAAGTAACTCAGATCAAAGTATTGATCAGGAGTGGATATGTTGTTTTCCAGTGGGAGTATAAGGTTGGAGAAGCCAATCTATTATTCCCTCTACCAGTCATCTCACTGAAAAGCGATTGGGCTAATGACACCAACTTATAATTGTCGATTTATTTTGGCCAGGAGGTAACAGTAACTCATTGTTCTGTCATAGCATCTGTTAGAAGATACTACGGCGGGTGGCAGGTTCCAAATTTGATATTCTTCTCATTTAATGTACTTTCTTCACAAAGATAAAGAAAAATGAATTTCTTCTTAAATAAAAAGCAAATTAGACTCTTCATCTTCTCCTTACCTCCAAGAACACACATTTTGGCATTCAACTAGAATTCTGTTCTGACTGCCTAATCTTTGGTAGTGACAAGGTTCTGTCTCCTCAACCAGGTTGTATAGAATTATCAGAGGCTAATTGGTGTCTTGGAATTCATAGCATAGAATATAAAGCCTTAAGGAATTTGAATAATCCCACGTGCTGGAGTTGTAAACCTGTAACATCTCAGCTGCCTTTGACATAGAGACAGAGCTAGTTTGGTTTTTAGTGTTCAGGGCTACTAGGTAATATTTCTTGTGCACTTACTTTGTGTATTTTCCTAAGTCCATGACAGGTGCTGGGTCATGTAAGCCTTACAATAACCTCATAAGGTGGCTCTTACTGTGTTGTTATAAGTAATAAAACCAAGGCACAGAGAGAGTTAAAGAACTTGCTGATATTGAGTTGATTAAGAAGCAGACATGAGATTCAAACTCAGACAGTATAAATCCAGAATTGATCTTCCTGGCTATGGTAAATGATGATTTGCTAAGAGTTTTAAAGAATTTAAAAGATTTCACATAATCGAATTTATGTCCTCTCTTAAACAAGCATAAGCCATGGTAAGAGCCCTCTGGAGAGAAGGAATGTCCCCTCTCTGGATGGGGTACTTGCTCTCCAATGTGCCTGTCTTTTATTTGGCCCACTCCTCTCATGTATATAACAGCATGACCCTTACTGATATTTATGACTTCTAGTGGAATTCAGCAATTCTCAGTTGGGGTGATTTTGGTCCCCAGGGCACATTTGGTAGTGTCTGAAAACATATTTAATGCCCCGTGTGGGTTAGAAAGTGATACTAGCATCTACTGGATAGATGTCAGAGGTGCTTCTCAGCATTTAGAGCAGTATCTCCACCAAAATATCAGTAGTGCTGAAGTTGAGAGGCCCTGACCTAATTCAACCTCCCCCTCCCATACATGAAAAGACCGAGACCAGCCAGGACATGATTAGTTTCAGATTCCAAATAAAGTCCATGTCAGGTGAGATGTGAGTCTATGTGTTTTAAATTACCCTGACCGTTTCTTCATTAGGAGCTTTAAAAGCCTGGAGCAGAGTTGTTTATAAATGATATCTTTCCAGTTGGTTTTGTTAAGATGAGAACTAAATATTATAGTGGTAGTGAACATTCCTCATTGTCTAATCTATCGGATAGAAGTTTTGCTAATTAAGTCTTTTAATTAGCCTTAAGTGAAAAATTGTATGGCTTCAAAGCAGCTGGCAGGATCCAACTATAAATCACACCCTTTTCAAAGATTCTATGATGGTGAATTTATTATATAACATGCACATGTTGGGTGGGAATATTGCTGCTTTTTCTCCCTAAAGTGCATGGTTTACAAGGAGGAGGAGAGACGCTATCTGCAGTTTTGACTCAGTTAATAAACAAGGCCAGGAAACCCAC
The DNA here is from genome assembly GCA_004025085.1 of Thryonomys swinderianus. Lineage (NCBI taxonomy): Eukaryota > Metazoa > Chordata > Mammalia > Rodentia > Thryonomyidae > Thryonomys > Thryonomys swinderianus. Next base: position 60,733 of record PVIC010002505.1, read on the forward strand.
AGGACATCTCTACACTATGCCCATTATTCTGGGTTTTTCTGATTGGTGGTGTGGTGAGATACGTAGTTCGTTTTGGCTCAAATCTCTGACTTTACTTTTGCTTAGTGCTGCTTGGAGTCTCACCACAGTCCAGCTGATTGCTTGGGGATGAATATCCTGCAAATTCTTACAGACTGAAATGGATGACATAGGCCTGTTGCTTTCATTAACACTTTTACTCAAGATGCAAAGGGACAAGACACAGAGGTAGGAGCTTTACACACATATAATAAAGCTAATAATGGTTACTTTCCTCAATGTTAGGCACTGCTGACAGTGCTTTGTGTGGATTTTAGTACTTAGTCTTCATTTAACCAGTGTTTGCTGCATCAAATAATTGATACAAGATGATATCCTATATATACATATATATCATATATATATATATATGATATATATGTATATTATCTTGTGTAATCAAATGTGCAGGGTGTATCGGCTTTAGCAGTGGTTAGTTTGGTGACTTGTCAGTGCCTTTAAGTGTCCAGGTGCTTTCTGCCATTGCATCCTGCCCTTCTCAGAGTGGTTAGGTTGTTCCTCAGAAGGCAGAGTCTGGCTTAGCAACCTGGCTGCTGTAGTTCCAGGTGTCACATCCTGATACTGGACAAGATTAAAGGAATAAAATGATTTATTCCTTATGTATAACTCTTTTATTTATTAACTTGGTGCAGAAATCTTTCCAGAACTATTCACATCTAACTCCTCACAACTGATTGATTAGCCAGAGTGGTGTCATTTTTTTCTTTCCTTAACCATCCATTGGCAAGGGAAATGGAGTCACTATTATGGGCAGAAAGAAACAGATTATGACAAAGAGGGTTAGACAAACAAAATTGGGGCTCTATTAACAGAAGGAAGTGGGGAAAGTCTGGTGAGTAGTTAGGCCCTAAAGGAACTCTGCTAGACCATTTTCAGTTGGTTTGTATTTTTGTCTTTGCTGCCTTACTTCTAGGCATGTTAGAAGTCTATTCAATCTAACTCAATGCTGTAGCCTTACCTAATTGAATTTCTAGGGTCTTAGGACAGTGCTGATACCTTATTCCAGCTAAGAAAGGGTGGAGATGGTGTGCTGTCTTACCCTATTCCATGCCCCAGAGCAGCAGACCCATCCTGGTGGCTTTTAGGTGGCTCCCAGGAGCTAAAGGTTCTGCTCAGTGTAGCCTGACTGGAGTTGGAATGCAGGCAGAACCTGGAAGCAGGTGCCAAGAAGGGACAGAACTCACATCCTCCACTAGATGATAAGCTTCCTTTCTCAAAACCAAGGCCTGGGTCATCCTCACTCTATTTTGGTGACAAGTTCTCTCTTTGGGGATGTCTTATGTGGTTTGTTCTCAATGGATCCGTCCAGAGTAGCACAAGTGAGGGTCCCAGTGGTGAGTGCTGCTGTGCTGACTGCCTGCTTCCTCTGTCTCCAGGGAAGCCCTGGACTTCTGCACAGCACATCAGTGAATGCTGGCTTTGTGTGGCTGCTTTTGCTTCCGAGTCTCAACTGCAACGCTACCCACCACCAGCTGAGGACCTAGTGAATCACTTACTTTGTCTAATCTCTGGTCTCCCTGGCTGTTCAGTGTAGGTGAAAATAATAAAACCCCTCCTCTCAGAGTGGTATTTCCTGTGAGGATTAAAGGAGAATATGTGTGTGAAGAACATGGATAAAACAGGGCCTGATGCACAGTAGGTCTCAATGAATGGTAACTATCAATACTTATTTAGGACATAGGGAAAAGTTCTAGAATTTTCCATATCTGAACAACTAGAACACCGCAGTCATCAGTGTTAAGTTCTACAATGAGATAAATAGGTTCCTTCTAATTCTGGCTGCTCCTCTAAACCTCAGTTTTGTCTCTTGAAAAATGTCCTGTAAATGTAAAATGAGGCTGTCGTGAGAATTAAACAAAATAGCGTATCTGAAGCTTAATTAAATATAACTACTATAAATAATATTCCAATTTTCAGTGACAAGACTGTCTGTGCCAAGACTAAGCATATCTGCATTCCCAAGCACTAGATTAGTTTTTTCCTCTCCCTTCTCTTTCAGGATCACAGCAGTGCTCCCCCAGCCTCCAGAGATGGGGAAGTGTGTTTAAATTTCTGATTTACTAACTAGCTGGCAGTTCCCTACTTTCCTATGCTTCAAAGCCTGGGGCTTAATTGGGATGCAAATATCTCCCCTGGTAGCTCAGCATTGCTCCTGTCACAAGGGGAAAGCCCTTGGCCATCTAGGGAGGGACAGTGAACAAAAAGACCCCCTCCCCGGGGCTCTTCAACTTTGTGCAGAGAAAATGATGATGATGTATGAGACAGCTATGCCTTTGGAGTCCAAGGAGGACATGACAGACGGAATAATATGGGAGGAAAACCCTGTCTCAGTAATGGAGACAGATGGCCTTGGCTTGTCTTCCTGGCATTGTTGGGGCTGGAGCCGAGCGGCTGTCTCCCAGAGGAGCTTCACTAGGTGGCAGGTTCAGTATGTCAGCCACGCTGCCCTCAGTGGTAGCCTTCAACCAAGATGGGGTGTGGGGGAGGGTCACGTGGAAACCCCAGTCGCCCCTTGGCTTTGACATGCATGTTTGTCAGGAATGACAGTTCCAACTTGATTGGCAGTTTGGGAATTTTTTTTCTTTGCATCTTCATTTCACCTCTAATTCCTCCCTGCTCCTCTTTCCTCCCCAAAGAATCAAGTTAAATTAAACCTCTAAAACTCAAGGAAGAAGAGAAAAACATAAAATCAGGACCCAAATCTTCACTAAGCCTTTCCTGCTCCGCCTTCAGGCCCCTTCTGGGCCACAGGAAAGAAAGCTTAAAACTAGAGTGGGAATGTCATCTTTAGAAATCATCTTTTGGAGCAGTTTTATTAATTTCACTTCTCTGTGGTTACCACATGTTTGAGGAAGACAATTGATTTCGCAGATCTGTGTGGGAGGCTGAAGATCTGGCTCTGAGGCAGCAGAGAAAAACCTAGCTCAAGAACAGCCTCACTAATTGACGTATGGTACAGACATTCAAGGGAACTTTTCCCTCAGTGCTCACTTTTTAAAATTTTTATTTAAAATTCTAAGTTCATATATATACACACACACACACACATACACACACACACACTTTTTTTTTAAACAGAGAAATTCTATTTTCTTTTCCCTTCACCCTCCTGTCCCAAGCTGCTCCCCAAGATTTCCACATAGGAAATTAGAAGGTAAACCAGACCAAGTATTAAGTCATAATTTTGGGTTCAAAGACAATGCCAGTAGCTACCAGAGAGTCCAGTGGCGGGGTCTGACAGAAATGAGCCCGTGGTGTCTGAGAGCAATCAGTGCTTTCATATCTACCTCTGTTCCTGACACCCCTGGCGAAGGAGTTTTTGGTTTGAGGGAGGGGTCAGGAAGGTGTGGAGAAGTAGGGGATTCTGATTAGTCCATGAGCGCTTGAGGGTTTGGAACAAGTCCATGGAGGAGCTATAGAGGTCACTGTTTCAGTACCTGGCTGGTCCTTTTTGGGAGGAGGCACCATACAGTTGGATTCTCTGAGATGTCAGCCTAAATGACTACATCATTCATATAGAAATCAGTTCTGATGCCAAATAAATAATAGGCCAAGCTGAAAAAGATAAAACCTCAATGGCTTGATCTGTAGGTGGTGGTGGGTGTGTGGATGCTGTTTTAGAACTTTAAATGTGGGTTCCTTGGCATTAGCTTTATTTAAAATAGAGTGGAAGTTTCTTCATGCCCTCTGAAGATTTAATAGCCCTCCTTGAAGGAGATGGTAGCCTGCAACATTTTTGTTACTAATTATATTGCCCTTGTGTGAGGAGTATGGGTGCTGTAGAGAAGTCAGGGAGATAGGGCTCCTCCCCCAGCACCCTCCAGGCTGACCAGACAGATAAGAGGGGGATTGGCACAGATATCCCCAGTGTGAAATAGGGAAGTGGAAGAAGCAGGGTTTCTGTCCTTGTCCCAAATAGTCTGACTCCTCTGGCATTGCTGATGCCCAGCTGTGGTCATCTTGCTCCTCCACTTGTCATATTAGTTGCTTCGTCCTCTGCTCCTTTGTTTAGAGCAGTCAAATCCAAGTGGAGCGATGAAAGAGTGGGATGCAGGCTTTCCTCACTTCCGTGGCTCTTCCTCGTAGTTTCCTTGAGGAGTGTGAATGCCAGAGCAGGTCACCATAGCACTGAGCCCGTCTTCGACATGGAGCCTGAGTGAAGTTCAGGCTCTCTGAAGTTGTGGCAAGGAAAGGAGGTACCAGGGAAGGCTGGACGTGGGTGGAAGGCCATCCCAAGTTCAGATGATGACAAGAAAACTGCTGTGTGGTTCATCCTGAGGCTCCTGAGGCATGGAGTGAAATCTCAGCTCTGTTGTTTTTGACCCTTTCTGTGACCTTAGCTGAGATCAAAACTCTTTGCATCAAGAAACTCTCTCCAGAAAAATGGAAGCTATGTTATGTCAGTCTGCCAAAGAGGAGTTTTATTTCAAACACTAACTTACTACATTAAAGAAAAAAAGTGAGACCCAGGGGAAGGAAGGAAAATGGGGGCTGAGTGTGGAGAGGAAGTGACACGTTTTCTTGAAATCGGAACTTTTTAAGGTTGTTTTGGGCACAGTTTCAAGAGGAAGTGCTGGTTATTAAGACAAACAATCACTAATCTAATCTATATCAGGAGACACATCTAAGTTCAAGCACACATTTTTTTTTCTGACTTCTGGATTTTCAACAGAATGCTGTAATATGAATGTAAATCAATTGAAGAAAAATAACTAGAGGAAGTACTGTTTTTTATTTTGTTCCACATAATGAAGCCGGAGAAAAAGTACCAGTAATCAAGGACAGTCTCATTTTTTGGACTCTCAGATACCAGTTAATTTTCCTTGAACTAAGACCTCCTTCGCAGGCTTTCCCAGGCCTACAATCTGGTCACAGTGCCCTTCCCCAAGTTTCCTGACATCCTGAACACATCAGACTAGACTGGCATGGCCTGGCTGCTTGTCTGCTTTCTTACTAATCCGGGAACACTCGGGCCATATTACATGCGCAAGAAGAGGTCAGTGTTGACTATAAATAGGAAATAGAGAAATAAGGACCAGTAAAGTACTGATTCAGTATTGTACAGAATAAATCATCCCAAATTTAGTGACTGACAACAACACACATTTATCTATTTCACAGTTCCCACGGATCAAGAATCTAGGCACAGCTTGGTCCAGTCTTCTGGCTAGGGTCTGAGCAAGCTGTATTCAGGTGTTGGCTGTGGTCTCCTCTGGTGGTTGTGAAGAATGATCTACTTCTACGCTCATGTAAGTTGCTAGGAGAATTGATTTTCTTTTGGTTTAAGGATGGAAAGCTCCCACCTTTAGTGACTGTGGGAGCACCAGCATTTCATAACACGGACATTTGCATGTTCAAGGCTGGCAGGAAAATCTTTCATATTCTAGTCAGCTAATACCCAGTTTGAATGACATAATCAAGGGAAGGACAGCCCATTTCCTGCATCTTATTTCACTTACTAAAAGGATTTTTCAGATTTTGGCCACACTCAAGGGAAGTGGATTATACAAGGGCATGAATGAGTGAGAAGGCTCACATGAGCGTATATTGACCTTAATCTTTGTACACTATCATGAGTGTTTTCACCCTACTAAGTCCTTTTGTTCCTTTTCTTTTGGGAGAATAACTTAGTATTTCTAGTCTGTGCTCCATAATCTAAAACAGCTTTTGTAATCTTGTAGTTGTTTGTTTAGAAAGTAGTTGTAACAATCTGATAATTCCATTCATGCATTATATAAAGGTCCTAGGTCAGTTATTAAGCCAAATCTATGCTTCTTCACTCTCTTTGTCATGTGGGGCCTCTGAAAACTGTCTTTTTTTCCTTTGTTGACTGGTGTCATATTAGGCTTTTACAGTAGGAAAGAAGACAGGGCCTTACTGTTTCCATTTTGGAAAAATGGAAATGTCATGTCATTATCGCCTTAGCAATGGCCCTTCACTTTAGCTAGTTCCAGTTCAGTTTCTCCACGTCTTCCAGATCTAGCCTCAGTGCAGTCTATCAAGGCTCCTGGTAGGGTCTGAGTCCCAGCTCCATGGGTCTCTACTCTGAACTTGGACATTGGGATAAGTCCAAGCTTGTTTATTCTCTTTAACAGCAGTGGACACTTCCTGCAGTTGCTAGCTTGCTGTTAGCTCAGTGTTCTCATTTCATATTTTCAGTCCTCTAAAATCTATGAAGTCAGATACCGACAGTATATTTGCTCTTAAAATACCTAGTATGGTTAATTTGACTGACTGAACCCTGATGATATAATACAGTTATCCTTCCATGTCTATGGGATGAAATACCATGTCGATTGAAAGGTATGCGATGCTCAAGTCCCTTATATAAAATGGTATAGTATTTGCATATAATTCATGCATATCCCCCCATATACTTTATCTCTCAACTTCAAGTAATTTACACAATATAAATGCTATGTAAATAATTACTTTACATTATTTAGATATTAATGAAAGGAAATGTGTGTACATGCTTAGTTCATGTACAATTTTTAAAAATATTTTTGATTGGTGATGGTCTGATTTCACAAATGCAGAGTCCATGGGTACAGAAGGCTAATAATATTCTGATTTTCATCTAAGATTTCAAGAATCTATATGGTCACACAGACTACTAATGGAATTCTGTACACTGAAGGAACTGACATTTAGCAAATAGGTGAAGTCCATCTTCTAGTTTCTAAGAGTTAGGACATTCACCCATGGCTCATTTTGCTGATACATTCAAGAAATCCTGGCTAAATAGTAATAAATATAAATAGGTACACAGAAGGTGTTTCATACATTTATTTGTCAAATCACAGTGAATATGAAGAAAAGAACTTCAGACCTTGAAAATCTCAATAAAATTAGTAAAACTATTTATGAAAGTTATATGATATACCTAGATATCCCCATCAAATGAAGAAAGAGAAAGATAAATTTCTTTTATTTTTTTGGCTAGTACACTTCATAGAGTCAGGCAATATAGTTACAGATGTCAACACACCTATGCCCTAAGTTGATCCTACTTCCTACATTTTCTGTTTGATGTCATCTGTATCCAAGTTCAAAATCTTTGCACCACCGGAAGATAAATCCACCCCTTTATTTTTTTTGATTAGGGGTCTCCAGAATGTTTTTCCTATTTGTTCCCCACATTTGTTTTCTACATTCTCTGGGTTTCTTTCGACTCGTACGTTTTCTTACCCAGGGTATTAGCCTTCTCTCTACTATTATCCATTCAATATACTTCTACCAGACAAATGTATCTAAAATAAGACTCAGACGTTATTAACTCTTCTCTTTAAAAATCTGTGAGTGGCTCCTTGTTGCCTATAGACTAGAATCAGAATTCCTCAGCTGGAAGACTGAGACTTCATTCAGTATTCAACCTCAGCCTGCGCAGTCAGATCTCCCATCTCTCCCTCGGGTGGTCTCTATGTCAGCCAGACTTGGCCACAGCCTCTCAAACCAGGCTGCACTGCCCTTCCCATGCTGAAGCAGACATGCTTCCCAGTCCTAGACTTCCCCTCCACCACCACCTTGTCCCTCCCTGAAGTCCATCCCTCTGCTAAGACCCAGCTCAAATTCTACTTCTCCCATCCAGCCTCTTGATCCCTCTATGTAGAACAATCTTGTTTCCACTTGTAATAACTATGTAAGCCAGGCAGCGTTGCTAAGAACTGCCAGCCTGGCACAGCTGATACGTGTGATGGCCTAGTCTGTGCCCTGATGCTGTGCCTTGCTTGTTATATGTACCATTTTACCTAATCCTCACAAAGATCCTGTGAGATCGGTACTTTCTGTTTTAACTGATTTAGTGAGCTTATGTACATTGCTTAAGATCACATAGCTTATTTTCTCTTATTTCTCCTATATAAACTATTTGTGTACTTTCTTATCTCTCCTCCAAATGGATAGCTCATTGAGAACAGGTAATATTCCTTTTTTGGCTAAGACCCCCTGTTCTAAACTTATGGAGTACTGTGTGTAATAAGTCATCAGTGTACGGGACAGCTTTGTAATTTATAGTTTTTACCACCAATTTTTTTCACCATATTCTTTGATGTTGGATTTTATTTTATTTTTTGGTTGCATATAGAAAATACACTTGTGTTTTGTGTAATGTAAGTTAAAGGGGCAGAGTTTCTCAAAAGTTTGTAATAAATTGATTCCTGATTTCTTTGTTTTGTAGTTTGAGAGATGACATTTAATTTGACGGTAGCTCCTAAAAGGGCTTTAAGTACATAAACGGACACTTAAGTTCAGAACTACTTTCAATTAATAAAGAACCATGGAGAGCTGTTGTCATATGAAGAGGCCCTCTGCATTGTCTGCTAGTAGTCCCTTTTTGTCTACATTTAAATTTTCATTTACTAACATATTTTTAAGCACAGCGGCTAAGGAATCGTGAGGGAGGCATGCTATTTGGGAGAAATAAATGCCACTGGAGTTGGAGTGGGAATTATTCAAAAGACATTACTCAAAAGACATTAAACAAAAAGCGAAGAGCATAGATTCAAGGTCACCGTTTGGAATATGGGGTCAGAAGGAACTTGAAAATAATAAATCTGACTTCCTAGGAGATGGCCGTTAGATAACACTCAGTATTCAAGTGCAAAGGGAAATATTTTTGGCACGTAAGTAATTCCGTTGTCTTTTGCTCAGACCTCAGAGCTCTGAGTTACAGGACAATTTTCAAAGAACCAAGGGCTCCTTATGTAGCCATTTCCGGGTGGCCATTTTGTATTCCTGTGAGGTATCTGAGGAACAGAGATGGAAGTGTCTGAAATGCGGGGGAGGTGGGAAGAAATTCGGGAAAGAGACTAAGGCAACCAGGCTGTTTGGCAAACAAGAGGAGGAGGGATAGTGGCAAGGCCATTCAGCCCTTCCTTTCTCTGGGCAGTTTGTTCAGGAGACATGCCTATGGCCCTGAAAAGAGTTGGACATTCTAATGACATAATGTTTCATTCTACATAAAAGTCCCACAAATGGCCAGTATGTGGTGAAGCCTGGCCTTGGAGGATTCCACCATACAGTGATACCTCGGCTTACGAACTTAATCTGTTGTATGATTTTGGAAAAAATGGCCATGTTTATGTTTTTGTGGGAAAGATGGGTGTGTTGTGTTGGTCACCTGATGGCAGAGTCTGCAAACAAAAACAACATTTTGCCAAATGTTTGTTTGCAACCCACTTGTTTGCAGATGAAAGTGTTGTTGAGCAGAGGATCACTATAATGCCAGAGAGTAGTGTTGCTCCTTCCCTTACATTCCTGGTGTCAGTTAAAATTGTCCAGGGGTCATAGATTAGGGGAGCTGATCACCCAAAACTGTAGCCTCCTTGCAAATCTTTTTATTTATTTTTTTTTTTTGAGACAGGGTCTTGCTTTTGTAGTTCAGGCTAACTCTGACCTCACTATGTAGCCCAGGCAAGCCTCAAACTCAGCAATCCTCTTGTCTGCCTCCCGAGTGCTGGGATTGCAGGTGTGAGCCATCACGCCGAACAAGTCTTTTTTTTTTTTTTTTTTTTTTTTGAGACAGGGTCTCACTTTGTAGTTCAGGCTGGCCCTGAGCTCACTGTGTAACCCAGGCAAGCCTCAAACTCAGCAATCCTCCTGCCTCTGCCTCCTGAGTGCTGGGATTATAGGCGTGAGGCACCACACCCAGCAGTGTGTGGTGCTGATTGCTGGTAGGTGTGAGTCATCATGCCTGACATTGTGGTATGTGGTTACTGGGGATCGAACTTGGGACCTTGCACTTGCAAGGCAGATGCTGGAACCACTGGGCTAAATACCCTGCCCTCCTTGCAAGTCTTATGCTTAGCATCATGAGTGGCCCATTCCACTGGGCTGAGTGAGCACAGAAAAACAAACCTACATCGCTAACCTCACTGCCATGTCCCCACAACTATGTAGTCCTGAGCCTGGGGAAAAACAGGGTCACTAATCTGCTGATCAACCCTGGGGTAGGGATGAACACTGGAAAAGGGGAGCCTAAATCCTTCCTCTGGTAGTCCCCCATATAGGCAGAGCTGGCAGCCTTGTATACAAAAGACATGGAAAGGCAGGGCAACTGTATAACTAACTCATCATTCACATTGGAATCACTTCTGACAGTGAAAGGGGGCACAAAATTAGTACATTTTCACAACAGGAAAAAGCTGGGGCTGTCTCCAGCAGACGGAACCCTCATACTGAAAGGCACAGAGGTCTCAATCCCATCAGTGAACATTTCTTAAGTGCTTTCATAACAGGCCTTATCACCATCTATAATTGGGTACAGTATGTCAATAAGCAATAACAAGACAGTATTACATATAATAATGCAAACAAGTACAAAAGGAACGGGGGAGGGTGAGATTACTCATCCAGGTAGAAGCTGAGAAAATACAGAGGGAAGACTTCAAGGAATTTTAAAAAGCAAGCGACTCATAGGTGCACAGGTGAGGGAGGGGATTCTGAAAGACAGAACGCCAAGTACAAAGTGACAGACACAAGGATGTGAGGCACATCGGAGGGACTCTGAGGGAAGACTGTTAGGAGTAAAAGGCCAGTTGAATCCAGGTCCTGAGTGGCTCATCGGCTATGCCACCCAGGCTTATTGGTATTTGCTTAGAGCCATGTCAGCAGACCTTGGCCCTTGGGCCAAATTCAGTCTGCTGCCTGTTTTTGGAAATCAAGTTTTAACGAAACAAGCCAAACTCAATCCTTTCTTATCGTCTAAAGCTGTTTTCAAGTGAGAACAACAGAGTCCAGTAGTTGCAACAGAGACTACACAGGCAGCAAAACCTTCCAGAGAAAGTTTGGCGATACCTGCATAAGATCCACGGTGGAAGAGTGGGAGGACTTTGAGTAAGGATGTAACCACATCTCCAATTGAGGAAGATTTCCGCTTGGTATGATGGAGTAGAGATTGGTGAGGAAGGAAGGGCGGGAAGTTACTATGATAAAATTTGATTCATGCAACCAATTTTTATGCCAGACACTGTAAGGCTGGAAGCTGGAAATGCAGGAGAGGAGACACAATCCACTCCCATGATAATTGCAAACCAGCCCACCCCTTCATAAAAAGGTAAGGCCCTGGACCAAGACAAGACATGCGAGGACCTATGAAAGGGGGTAGCCAGAGAAAATTAAAGCCAGATGGAGTTGGAGATCCCAGGGCTCCGTGTTTGGGATGAGATGGTGGGTGGTGTCCTCCTCTGGGGTCACTAGAGAAGTAGGTTCACTGCCATTTAACATCTCTTTGAATTCACTACATCTGTCCCATCAGATAAAGTTCTGAAGACCTTACCACAAATATAGTTGTTCTTCTTTTCTCAAAAACTGGATTTAGATTTGTCTGAACTAACTTAACAAAATGTGAGCCATTTTAATTGATAGTCTCTTAAAAAGAGAGCCAAGCCCTGATAAATTGAAGGAAAAGTCCCGCCTAGGCTCATAGAAAATCTACTTTATGGCTGTTCTGTGGAGCTGGCAGGAGGAAGGGTTTCTTTTGGTTTCTTTTTGCTGGTGACTTCAGGATATTCTCGCAAACATGCACGGGATGAAACTCTGAGGCTGAGTCACTCAGAGTGCTGGTGAAAAGTGACAGCACACTCAAGGGCTATCATGGAAGATTGTTCAGGAACCGGGGCTGTGTACAGCTGAGGCTGTGGAGATGGGGAGACATCCAGCGACTAGCAATGGTGTAAAGTGTCCTCTCGTCTAGGCTTAGGGAAAGGGAAAGTGTCACCAAATTAAGTGTGAGTCGCAGCCCTGAAAGATACACCTAGAGAGCACTGGGTCTGTAAGGAATTTTAACTACTGTTAAAATCAAGACCTGGCCTAGAGTGGCGGGGATGCAGGAGGACGCGAGGGAGCGTGTGCTCCAGTTTAACTCCCACTTCCAATCTGCCGCTGCCTCCCGTCGGGTAACCTAGTCAGATGTCAGGAAACCAGGTTAATGCAGTGGGCAGTCCGTCCTCCCAGCATTCACAGCTAAGAAGGCAAGGGCCCTTCTTGTGTCTTTTAGTGTCACAGAATATTGGTCTGCTTTCCCTTGAATATCGGTGCTGCATTGTTAGCTATAATGAGTTACTTGAACAACACATTGTTGGTCAATTGAACACATATTTATTATTTGTATATTTTTAAAATATACAAATAATAAATGTTTGTAGTTCTGCAGCTCCTAAGAAGTATCCTTCCAGTACGATGAGTCACACATAGACAGAACTTGAGGGTCTCATGCGGATAATGCCATGTGGAAGCAACCTTGCCTGGAAAACGTTTTGAATATCCCAGTAGTGGTAATTACTAGAAGTAAAACTCTGGGACCATGCAGTGTCCATACTTTACATTTTGGGGACAAATTAGTTTTCTAAAAGGCCTATGAGTACTGTGTTGTAGTATTTAAGCCTGTCTATCTTGCCACTCTTCTTCTTGGTCAATGCTGAAGTTAAGCATCTTTTCATGTATTTATCAGACCTTTGACATTTTACTTTTGTGAAAGAGTAGCTTAGAACTCAGTGTCTGAAGACAGACTCCTGGGAGGATTCACAGCCTGTTTTTGCCACTTCCTGGCAGCGCGAAGTTATTTAACCCCTTAGCACTCTTGTTCCTCAGGTGTGAAACAAAGATAATGACACCATCTATTCTCTGGGTTTTGAAGATTGTTAAGTGCTTAGTAGTTGGTGTGTGACACACAGCTTGCTGTAAAGATTGGCTCTTGTAATACTTGCCCATATCTCTTTCTCATTTTTCTTTCTTGGTGATGCCAAAGTGCAAATAGGATTAAGGACCATCAGGCAGAAGACAGTCCATTTTTGTGGCCCTCACCTTGTTTCTAAAATAATTCACTGGTGCCTGTGACCTGCACTGAGATGAGCACACTTACTCTCCAGGATGAGCCACAGACAACGATGAATGAGATATGGAGGGTCCTAGTCTGCCTTGCTTCTGTGATTTCTGAAGTCTCAAATTGCTGGTATTTGACCAGAGTCACCCAGAGCCACTTTGGTACAGGGAAGAGCGGCCCACTCCTGTGCATTCACTACATGGGCCAAGGCCAGAGGCCCTTGAATTTCACAGCCTTTGCTCAGGTGGCCACCAGATGGACCCGCTCTGGAGCTCTGGGTCTGCAGGAGGCCAGGTGCTCTGCATAGCTCTGTGCTTCCTTGCTGCACGCTGAGGGCTGTGGTTGTGGCTGCCTGGTTATTGCTGCCGTTGAGATCACACACCCACAAGGGGAATGCCTCAAGCTGATTAAAAAAAAAAAAGAAAGAAAAAGAAAAGAATTAAAGGAGCAAAAGCAAAGCTGCTTCCTTTATAGAGCAGCCTTACAGTTATGCAATTCTGACTACATTTTCAGAATTTCCATACCAGGAGTGGTCATCTTAAGATAGATTGAAAAGCATGTATCATACTGACAGGAAAATTCAAGGGTATGAATGTGTTTTAAGCATGCTTGGTGATGAGTGTGTGTCATTTTTACAGTGAGACTGAGGTTATGCAGGCAGCAGAAGGAAGTCATTACCATGACAGTGGCACCTCCTGTGCCAGCCCCAGCATCGCCAGCATCACTCTTTTGTGGTGCCCCTGAGATGCTGGGTATTGTTTAGTGTGCTATACTAATTCTTATAGTGACACAGCAAGGTAGACTTTATTAACCCCATTTCGTTGATGAGGAAATTCAGTTCAGAAAGTTTAACTACCAAAATTCCATCAGCTGGAGAATAAGTCACATTTTGGAAATAGACCTTTTTAATGTTAAATTCATGACCTTTCTACTGTAGAGGTGCAGAATTTAGAATCTGAAGAGACTTTGAATTCATCATTTCTCTTGTACTCAAGATTACAAAGTTGATAATATAGATAAAGCATCTTCTGCTCTCCATTCCACTGCTTTTCCCAGCAGACAAATTTATTTCATAAAAGTTTTGGCTTACACATTTATTTCATAAGTCTTGTCTAACAAATTAGTAAATGAGTTAAAAAATATATAATGGCTTGGAGTCGGCAGGAAAAAGGGAGAGCAATCAAAGGTTGTAGATTCAGATTTGCGGTTCTACTCTTCCCTAGCTCTATGGACAAATTGCATAACTTATGTCAGCCTCAGTGTGTCATCTGTAGAATGGAAATAATGATGATGATGATGACGATAAAACAAAGACACTGAAAATGAGTAGATGTGTGGTGTACAGCATGTACTCAATACTTACATTAGTGAGCTCTAGAACTGTTATGAAATACAGCTGGGATGGAAGGTTATATTTTCTAATCCAAGGAAACTTGAAAGTAGGATCCAATAGAGCTTCTTCCTGAAGCTGGAGGTCTGGCAATCCGTTCCTCAGAGCACCGACCACAGAATCAAATGTGTGTGGTGTGGCCCAACCTGTGCTTCCGTTCCTGCTCTGATGAAGGGTGAAAAAGGCATCTGTCTCATTAGTTTGTGCTTGCATTAAGTGAAGTAAGGCAGGAAAAGCAGGGACATGTGTATTGGCATAATAGATGCATGGTAATGGTAGGTAAATACATGATGAAGAGTCATCATTGTAATAATTAGGAAACCTAGGACTTAGAGTCAGAACTAGAATCTTAAAGTGATGGTGAACATACAAGCAGAAAGAGCTACTTTTGTAAAATGGTTGTATTTCTGTTCTGTCTAAATTCATCTTGATTTAGGGAGGAAGTTCCAATACTGATTGGCAGAGGTAAGCCAGTAATTTTATAGATTGGCTTTTAAAAAATAAATACTGTTTTGGCTGAAAGTACACAAGAGGGAGATTTTCCCTTTACACAGTAGTAGTGTGAATTGGAGCCATCACACCTTTATGGCGAGCAGTTGAGCCATCTATGAATCCTTAAAAAGGTACACATTCTTTGACTCAACAATTCTCCCAAAGATCTATTTGAAGTTCAGAGTATCCATACACTTGGATTTACTTACATTATAGCTAAAGTCACTAGTTTTATTTAAAGATGCTTAGTAATACCCTACCATTTTCCCTTCCCAGGTTCTGGGGAGCACATGTCATGGAAATAGAATTGTAAACACTTTTCACGAAGTCCATAGTTTAGTAGGGAAGGACGTCTTTCCACAACAATTATGTGGTCAATTAAACCACCATAATTGTGTTAAATGTGGTAAAAGATCTGTGTAGGGTCATGAGTTCAAGTAACCAAGGATTCCAGTCTTATCTCAGAAGTGTCTGAGGGCTTCCTGGAGGAACATGCACTTTGGCTGTGCCCTGAGAGACAACACACATTAGTGGTGACTGAAGTTGAGATGGGGAAGCACCTTGCTCCAAGGCCATGATTCTTCCAGCAGCAGAGGATTTGGAGGAGGGACTACAAAGGTACAAGGAGCCTAGCTGGAAGCCTTCAGCCGTAAGGGTGTCCATCACAGAATAATTTGCAAGGGTGAAAAACAAAAAAAAATAAACCCGAACCCTAAGTATATGACATAAAGAATTAGCTAAGTAAGTTTCACTACATCCACCAGAAGGAATAAGGAGTCCTGTGCAGCCCCCTGTATACTAGAAAATGATAAAGAATCATGTACATGATATATTGTTTTGCAAACAGAAGTTCTAAAACTGTAACCTTTAGCACTGCATATGCCGTTTTTATGGAAGAGGAGTAATATGAGCAGGTATCAGTGTATCCAGGAGAAGAAATGCCAACATGTTAATGGTGGTTATTTCTGGATAGTGGGATACGCAGGAGTTTTCATTTTCTTCTTTTCTATTTATGCACACTTTTACAATGATCACACAAGCAAGAAATTTTCACCCTTCCTTCCTTTTCTCTTTCTTTCTTTCTTTCTTTCTTTCTTTCTTTCTTTCTTTCTTTCTTTCTTTCTTTCTTTCTTT
>PVIC010002506.1:0-76844 GCA_004025085.1 Thryonomys swinderianus
TGTCTCTCTCCATTCTCTCTGTCTCTTTCCTCTCTCCTCTTTCTCTCTCTCCTCTATCTCTCTCCTTTGCAAACTATTCACATAAGCATGGAGAACAGAGTCAGAAATAAGAGTTACTCAATAAAGCTGAGTAAGTAGGTGAGTGTCCAGATGGATCCATGGATGGATGGATGGAAAGATGGTACTGAAATAAGAAAAGATAAGGCAGAGACAGATGGTCTCAAGGCTCCCCTTTCTCAAAGAAATCGCAAAATATTGGGTGTAAAGTAGTCATTGACCACCCCAAATGTATTCAGGGCCAGTGACTATGAATTTTGCTTCAAATAATAAGGTTCTGTGGGTTGTTCTGTCACTGTGGGACAGAGGTCCAGTTTAGGAGCTGAAGGACCAGTGGCCCAGTGAGGGAACAGAGGTGGATTTGTGGCGAAAGACCTTCATTTGTCACCCTGGCCACCATCTTGACCAGGTCCTAAAATCATTTGTCATCTGACAAGAAGTCTTTTTGAGTAGTAAAGATAAGTCCTGTGACCTAACCGTTTTCTGAGAAGATAAATGCATTTAATAAAGTCATAGCTTGATTTTGTCTGCTGGATTCAGAATGTAACTGATATGACAGCAATCAAAAATGCCAAGTTGGCTGGGGGTGGGACACTTTGTTTTAGGGAGAATGAAATGGAATAGGATTTTGAGAAAGGCCAACCTAATTATATTGTACATGTTGACAGTAGCATCAAAATCTTTAGGAAACCAGATCTGTACTAGAAGCATTCCACACTTCTCCAGAAATGACTCAGCACTGCAAGGAGCAGGAAAGAATAAGTCAAGATAATGTTAATGTCCCTGACCATCAGCGAGTGACCAGCCGAACATGGTGAAGCCTTAGCCCAGGAACGAAGAGGGCCAAGGCCTCTCTCAGGCACCCAACAAATAACGTCAGTCTCTCTCCTTAAGGATGTTGGATGGTTGCAGAAGGGGCTTATACGATACTGGAAACTATTTAACCTCACCTGCTTCAATAAATGCATCCCTCGAAGTTTTACCCTTCCTCCTAGAGCACAGCTGCTATCCAGAGTTTACAACTCACAGTAGTAACATTTACAAATCAGTTCTTAAAACAAAATGCAATGCTCATCAATTGTAAAAATTATGGAAATTTCATAGGGTATCAAGGTACCACTTGCAGTGAGTTTGAGAACAAGGATAATATCGGGCACTGAACAACATCCTACATAACTTTTACTTAAATGCCTATTTTCCACTGACATGGTCATTTTAATGGATGAGACCGTCCAACTCAGGTGCACGCTTGAGTATGAGACCACGTCTTCCTTGGAGGAAGATGAGTAGAAATAATCGACTGAACAAGCATAATGCGAGTCCCTGTCCAAGTGCGTTCTTCCCTGCAACTCCTCAGCAGTAATAGTAACGATCTTTCCTATTTTATGCTCCACTAGGGCATATGTGCCCAATTGTATCACCTGTGTAAGTCTAGATAGCTGTCTATTACCTTCTATTGATGATATTTAATAACGGGAGACATCCAGAACTGGAGGGCAGTGAGCAGAGTTTATGGCAAAGCCGGGCCAATCAGGAGGGGCAAGGGCACACACCACGTGGTAAAGTCAGCCATTAAAAAAATTAAGCCATCAGGCCTTGGCTGAAGGTCGGTGAACTGGTTAATGTCATA
Source organism: Thryonomys swinderianus (assembly GCA_004025085.1). Taxonomy (NCBI): domain Eukaryota; kingdom Metazoa; phylum Chordata; class Mammalia; order Rodentia; family Thryonomyidae; genus Thryonomys; species Thryonomys swinderianus. The sequence goes on from PVIC010002506.1 coordinate 1,688, forward strand.
ATTGCCTGCTGCCTCCGTCACCAGGCTGAATGAACGCGGAGACAGCAATGTCATAACCGCTCAGCGCAGAGATTTATACAAGCCAGGTACCCGACCTACCACCAAGCCTGCCCGGGGCAGGATGTGTTTGTTATGTCTTACTCAACCTTTCGGGGGGGAAAAAATAAATAAATCTGGAAATGTGCCTGTTCTGGCAACGATCAAAACATTAGGAACCAATTCTGTTATCTGGATGGTGCGCTCAGAATCTGTGATAAACATACCCATTTCCTAAAGACATAATTTAGATCCAAATGCCTTCCCTGGTAAATGGTTAGTGTCATATTTTTCCAAAATGTGGTTTGCCGAAACATGGGAAGAACATTCCTTCCCTTGTTAAAGCGAATTGACATTATTTTGTGATCATAGTTTACGTTTTGATTCTCCCTGAAAAGCCAAAACTAGACCAAACTTAAACAGCCAGTCCTCTAAGTTTTACTATGGATATATATATATATATATATAAATGTGTCCTAAATGTAAAAAAGAAAAAAAATGTTGCTGTCAGAAAACACTTGTAATTTATCTTTTCCATACAACATAGGACTATTGTAATGCCAGTGACTCTTAGAACTCAAAATATTGACAGTTTTTTCTTTTTATAAATTTCAGAGACAAGGTGAGAAAATTTCTCCTATTCTCCTAACTTACCAAATATCAGTAAATTTCTTAGTTATCAGATTATCAAAATCATACACATTAAGTGCTTACCAGTCAACAAGGGAAAAAACTTGAAATGCGCAAAAGATTGGAAAGAACCCTTGAGAAAAGAAGATATATGAGTGGCTACTAAGCATGAGAAAAAAGATATTCAACATATTAAATTCTAGGGAAGTGTAAATTAAAATCACAGTGAGGCCCCGCATGCCTGTTGATGTGGCTGACATCTAGGGAGATGGAAGCAACACAGAGCTCTGCAGAGCGGCTTTGGGTGAGGGAATGCATACTTGGTATTTGCTGTATTCCAAGTGCTGTACTAGTGTCATACTGGTACAAATTCCCAATATTGAGTGTGACCATGATGTGTATATACAATGTACCAATAAGGATAAAAATTTTTAAAAAATGAGGAGCGTGAAGACGTGGTCCCTGTGTAGGAGCTGGCTGGCCTGCTGGAGTGCCAGGCAGCCAGAGCAGCTGCTTAGAGGGTGTCAGGCAGCCAGAGGGAGCGTGTGACGGGAAGCAGCAGACATGGACTCCAGAGCGAGGCAGGAGACCCACATTTGAGGCACATACCAAGTCTGATGCCGTGAGAAGATGTTTCATCTTCATCCTGACAGCTCTAAAAATCCTGCAAAGGTTGGAAAGAGGGGAAATGGCATAGTCAACTTCAGTTCTTGTAAACAACCCTCCAGGCAGCTTTGAAAAATGGTATAGATAAGACTGAAGATAGTTATCAGCTGACTGTTTAGAAACCACTTTAACTAATGTTGCCCCTTCAGGATCCAGCTCTAGACAGCTAGAGCTTCCACAAAAGGGCGTGTGTCTTGCCCAATGTTTGCTTTCCTTCCCCAAAGTTAGGTAGTATAGGGTAAAACTGCTAAGCAGCCCCTCGTAATGCTACTGAGAAAGTTTGGGCCTCAATGACAATGTTCTTCTGTCAAAAGAGGGTACTATTCAAAGTCTCCTTCCAGCACAAAGAAGAGGCTGTCAGGAGCTACCCAGAGTTGAGACAGCTTGAAAGATCATGTAACAAGTCTGCTTCCTTGCGAAGCTCAAGCTGAGGACAGCCATCCATTGAGGGTTGCCCTAACTCCAGGGGTCAGAACGTGCCAAGAAAGCAGCTCATACACGGCTGGCTCATCCTGGGCCATAACCAAAACAAGCATATGCGTGGAGGAGACCTGAAAACAGCAAAGAGAAACAATGCTGACTTTGACAAAGAGCTCTGGTGGAGTAAAGAGACTGGGTATGTATACTGAGTGCCCAGAGATGGACTTAGCACAGGAGCAGAATTCTAGTAGGGACAAAGCTATCACTGGGAAACCCTGTGGGATGGAAAGGAAAATGGAGAGGGGTAGTTCACACTTTGACCCTCTATCCTCTTGCCAGAGCTGGGGCTGTGGAACCCAGCAGGAAGCAGAAGCAAAGCATTCTGGGAGATGTGGTTCACAGTTTTCCATTATCCACTGTTCTTCAGAGTAGGTTGGGCTTCCTGGGTAGGTTATGGAGCCAAAAGCAAACCTGCCCACTTCCCTGCCAACAAAACACTGCGCAGAGCCGCTGGACAAACTGTTTCTCACAAGGATCCCATCTCATAATTCAGATTGATAACACAGTCCATACAGTAGTATTTAACTTACTTTGCCAGGATTATATTTATTCTACCCATAGCACATGCACAGTAATGTTGGCTGAAGAGTAATTTTTATATAATTGGGATACAGAGGTCCTCTTAGTCACCTTCTGAAATTGACAAGGAAATTGGGAGCTCGGTTCTCAGACTTTTTTGAATCACCATCTGTGACATGCTCATCACTGGGGCAGAGACTTAAGTCTCTGAGCAGGGCATTTAGTAAGGGTCCTGTGGGGGCGGAATCCAGGAACATCTATGCAGAAGATGGACAAGCCCTGAGTATGCCACAACTGTGCACAGCTGACGTGTTTTGAGAAGTCATACATCATGGCTGTGTCTAGATGTGCCCCAGAACCTCATGCAGTGGGAGGTAGCTGGATCTAGAGTGTGTGACTGATTCGTGCTTCACTGGTAGGATCAAGGGCATAGGATTAAGGGTGTGAGTGCTGCTTCCCTAAATCATCTGGATATAGTATCAGTGAGGGAAAGAGCTGTGGTTGTCCTTTGCTGCTTTTGGTGTCCCTGTTGCCACAAACTCTTTCTTTTCTGTGATGCCCAGGAGCCATGTTCCCTTCTGTCCTGGAGCCCACCAGCTGTGGAAAGAAACTTCCTGCAAACTGTGAACCAAAACACTCTTTGCTCTTTAACTTTGAGCATCGGGCATTTTGTCTCAGCAAGGAGAAGAATAACGAAGATGGGATGTAGTTAAAATAATGACAGTGAAGAAGGAAGACAAAGCCATGACCACAAGAACCATCCACCTGCCCCCTAGCCACTTCCCACTGCATGCTGAATGTCACAAGGCTGGGGGCTGTTCAGAGGCCAAGATCTCTCTGGGCCACGCTCCGGCCCACTCTGCTCCAGAAGTGCCAGGCCTCCATGGGTGGGTCTCTTTCTCCCTGATGCCCTCCGATTCTACCTATTGCTGATGGTTTTCTTCCCCTCCATGTTTATCTCATCTCCTTCCTCTTCAAGTTTGAAGCTGACTGTGTCTTATCTCTTTGATCTAGTGATTACCTCTGTACATGGAACTCTTTAGTGTTTGACACTGTGCGCAGTCAGTGGAAGGAAAGAGAGCTCACAGATTCTTACAGAGCCCTGATGGGCTGACACCGGTCTAGGAAGTGCCGTGCGAGTGTGGTCAGGTTGCTGGAGAACACAGCCAGGTCTGGCCTGGGGCCGGGGGCTCCAGTCTAGAAGGTGAGACAGAGAAGAGCTGATTCTCAGAGTGCCATGTGTAAAAGGAGACAGCGGGTGCTGATGAGCTGAGGAGAAAGAAAGCACTTGGTTAGGAAAGTACTTGGCTATAGGAAAGTCTGGAAGAAAATGAAGCTGAATGGATCTTCACCCCCCCCCCCATCATGCCTGGAGACAGAAGAAAGAACTTGGAGAGAAATAAGGGAAGGGCACAGCTCAGGGGCCACATGTTCCACAGGCAGAGGGCCTGGCTTCACTCTGCAGTGCCTTCTCCCCAACAAACAAGAAGAAAAAGAGCGTGAGCAAAGACAGATCCAGGAGACGGTCCTCCGGGAACCTGGACAGCCCAGCGCACGTGCCGTGGTGCAGCAGAAGCTCGCTGCAGAAGTCCTGGTGGGACCTGCATGCTTCGCTGAGAAGCGGATGTGGCCTGGCTGTTGGGAGGGAGCCCAAAGGGAGGCCAAGCAGCTCTTGTTTGTAAGAAGAGGCAGCCAGGAGAAGTGAGAAGCCGGATGGGTGGACAGCAGCAGCAGAGTAGGGTGGGGACGTGAGGCCCCGGAGCAGGTGTGTGAGAGAGATGGGCTCAGACGATGACATCGAGGAGACACCACAGTGTCCTTCACCTGATCTGCCCTGGAGCTGAGGAGAAGACCTCAAGTGAACAAGAGGGAAAGACAGGATCCTCATGTGGCCTTCCAATCTGAGTCACCAGATAAATTTTGGCGTCATTATTAAAAAAGAAAGAAGGAAGAAGAAGAAGAAGCAGCAAATGACAAAAATGACTCAAAAATAGATTAGAAGGTGGTCAGCAGAAGAATGTGAGAGCCCTCTGTGTGAGGGAGTTACCAATGGCCCCGGATCACGGACTTGCACGTCTGGTGATCTTCATTGAGTTTGAACACGGAAAACACGAGCACTTCATTCTGACCTGAGGTCACGATACCTGTGACTTTTCTGGACGGCTTTTTCCTGGGCGTGTGGATGTTGGGCTCTTCACCTAACTAAGAATGGTGGGCAAACAATCACATTCAGAAGATCATGGGGCGTGAAGGTGGCGAAGACCAAACACAGAACCCTGCAGGTTCGAATCAGGCAGGGAAAGGATGTGACAGAAACTCAGAAAGGAAAGCAGGGGACTAGAGAACTAAAGGAACTTAGTTTGAGTAAACTAAGGAATAACAGATTTGACATAAAAGAGAGCCAATGGAATGAAAGCTAGTTGTATTGAAAGAATGCCTTGTGTTTGTCTGTAAAAAGACAGGTGCAAATCCAGCGGGAAGCTGGGACTGGAAGTCACTTGCAACAGGTAACATGGAAACTCTGGCCAGACACTGGCAACACTGTTCAGGGCAGTGGTGAGGGGCTGAAGGGTCCTCCACACTGGCCCATGGAATTTATGCCACAGAGCTAGGGGCAAAGGTTGGGGCAACCACATCAAAGCTGAGATAGCCCGGCTGATTATAAATAATTCCACTCACCACCCCACAAGGTCCCAAAGTATTTCATTCTGTCCAAAGAGTTTCAGTCCCCAAACCGCAAAAGAGCCCTGGGTATAATGGCATTCTGAGGTTGAGTACAAATGAGATTAGCCCTTGTGCCACCCTACGTCTGCTCCTCCTCTCCGACCCTGAGTCTCTCTGGTGATATCAAATCCCTTTAATGTCGGCAAAGAGGTTCCATCTGGGAATGTTTAGATGCCTCAGCGATAGCCTTAGGCTGAGATAGACGGTAATATCTACTGAAATGAGATTCACTGTCACAGGAAATTCCAACGGCCACGCTTTCATGGGCCCCACATTTTTGAGCTGGAGCAACTATGTGATAACTACATGAACAAATTGGGCACATCACCCAGATAATGCAGAGAGTCCAGAGCATGTTGTTGTCTAACCCGGGCCTCTGCTCTTAGCGCATCGCTTGGGAAGACCTGCTGGAGAATCACAGTTCATGGTCGACTGATCTGCTATTAATACGATTTTTGCTGCACTTTGAGCTCTCAGCCCACATGTGTAATTCCTCCAACACATTCAGCATGTTATCTACGAGGTCTCCCAGTGCTGCTCCATCAATGCAAACCAGACTACACACAGATGAACAAAGGGAATTTAACTTTCATAAGTTGGTTTTAAAAATGCATTTACTTTGACTGCACTGAAAGAATCTAAAAAAAGATGAAAAGCATCTTTAGCATGCCAAAAACATCTGGTTTCATATTTTCAGACCAAAAGGAAATTGCATGAAGACTAAAATCTTATGTTTTGATTTATATTATTATTGGAGGGCTGAGAAGCTGCCAGTCACCAAGTAAAATTTTATGATGATAAATAAATAAGGAAAACAATCTGACAAAACATGTTGCGGAACAAAGCTGCATCTCAAGTTTAATTAACTGATAACAATGTTTATGATGGAGAAACTGTGCCACCAATTATACAGTTAGTAAATGTATGCTCCCGATGCAAAGACAGGCCCATAAAACTGCACCGAGGCCTCTCGCTCTGCATGGTGTTCCAGCCGAGCCAAGCAGATTTGCACTCTCATAGTAAATCACGCGCCAATTAGGACCTGCTCTGCACATGCGTGTGAGCTGAGCGCTAAAGGCGGGTACCTCTAAGTAGCACATTTCAAACTGAGTAATAGTTGGAGCTGTGCTTTCCTAATAAGTGGAGAGACGGTATCTGCTGAAGTGACAGGGACAGCCTAGAGTCAGGAGTCGGGGAAGGAAACACAAAAACAGAAACAGGGAAGAGGAAACTGTTTCATCTTCTTGCACCATGCTTTTCCCTCCCCTAAAACCTCAGACAAAATTCCAACAAAATGCTCCAGCTTTCCCAGCTCCCGCTCGGGACCAGCAGGGCCACGCAGGATACGCCTTCATCCTGCCTGAGTGTGGGGCCTTTTTGCTGTTGGGAATCTTGCATTTAACCGCATGGCGTCCTCAGCAGTTGGGATTCAGACTCCAGGATCACTGCTGTTGTGTGTCCTCAGGGTAACGGGTTTGCCTTCCATCTACTATAAGGACTATCCAGGACTATTTCTGGGCTTCGATTACATTGTTGGAGGGACGCTTATGGCATCAGGACTTAGAAGGGCAGTCACCTCCAACTACCGAAGGAGGTAAACTGAGGCTGCTATATGGCTGCCTTTATGACCAGACTACCCAGCTTCTGCAGGGCTGATGCACAAAATGCTTGGCCCCCTGACTCCAGGGGTGGGACCTTAGCCATTCTGCTCTTTCCTCGCCCAACGCCTTCAACCACAATAACTGTCACCGTGCATTTGTGGTCTGTGACAGCGAGCGCCACACGGAAATAAGATGAGTTAGCACGTTAAGCAGCATATTCCAAATACTAGGTAGTTTCCCAATGGATGCCTAATAGAATCTAAAATACATATCTATCTGATATTAAGGGGCACAGTATTCAATCAAACGCTTTTGTTGGTAAAACTCAATTTTCTGTAGTCACACAAAAGGCCTACAGAATGCAGAGCAGTTGTGGAAAATTTCCGAGACTCGGAGCTTAGATAGAGTTGCCATTAAAAACATTGTGAAATGCATTTGTTGATTCAAGAGGAAGCACAAAGTGTCTGGGATTGTGGTTTTCCTTGAAGCTGTTCAGATTGGCACGTGGCAATTTCCTGTGTGATTTTTCTTTTCTTCCCTCCAGTTGTGCTCGCTCATGAATTCATTTCGTGGTGTTTCTCCCCTTTATTAGAATGCTCGACAATCAGTCTGGCTTGTTCGGTCAGCTCAGTTCCTGTTTCTGGTCTGCTGTTGCACCCCAGCGAGCTGGGTGGCCGCGCCCCATGCTCCCCACATGCACATGTGCACAGGGCAAAGTCAACGTCCCGTCTGTGGTGCGACTGGGAATTACCACTGGCATGTTTTGACTCATTATCTTGAATGTTAATCAGCTGATGAAAAAAATTAGTTTCATCCGTTGATGAAGGCTCAGGGTGAGGAGTCAAAACATGCTGAGAGGGCTGCTCAGTGCCAGAGCGGGCCTGCCAGGCTGTCTGGGCGCTGATGGACAGTTGATGCTCCCGGACGGGTGGCCCGGAGCATCAATGTGGTACACAGAGGGAAAAGGAGCACTGGGCTGTGCCAGTTACCCTCTCTCTGCACTTGTACAGCACCTCTGAGCCCCTGTCACCATCGCTCTTTCTGCATATCTTCCACCTCGCAGAATGGATATTCTGTGGCTGTTAAGAGCTAACTCTCTGTTTTTCCTGTTGCTGCCTCAGACAAGGCTGTGCTACTTTCAGTGTCTATGAACTTGACTTTTCAAGGTATGTAGGTCAGTCTAATCATATGTGATTGCTTTTGTGTGGCTGCCTTACTGTACTTGGTATAATATCCCTGCCATTCACCCACGTTCTGGGCAGAGGCTGGATTTCCCTCCTTTTGAAGCCTGTATAGTATTTCATCAAGCGTACATGGAACATTTTGTCTGTCATTCATCTATGGCTGGACACTGTGTTTGGGTCCACCCCTTGGGCACTGTGAACTCTCCTGGTGTGAATATGGGTATAAAAGTAGCTTTGCTAATCCTTGTTTTCAATTCCTTTGAATATTCATGGAAGTAGAACTTCTGGATCCTGCTTTAATTTTTATTTTGAAGCAACTGTGCCTGGAGAACATCTGAACGTGCTTGTGGGACCCAGACCCTCAGCGTGTCTGCGGCTCATAGCCTTCATGTGAGGGGAAAATGGAAGACATCCCACAAAACTATACTATTTGAAGGTTCTTGAGAGTCACTGATAGTAAAAATAGGGAAGGAAAATCAATGGATACCTGTGAGTTTTCAAGAAGAATAAAATGCCACAGTTAAGATAGTAAATTTCTGAAGCAGCCTGTACCTGCACCAACAGGTGAGCAGATAACGTCAGTGCAGTATTGATACCCCATGGGGCAGTGGCGAGCCATGGGAGAGGAAAACCTCGAGTCTTTTGCAGGAAAATGAACACACCGTGAGACCCTAATGTTAAGTGGAATAAACCAGACACATGAGCTTAAATATCACACAGCTTCCCTTACGTAGAGAATCAGATCCTACAGAAAAAGCAGAATAAGAGCTAGAGAATGGGAAGTACACACGGCATGTGAGCGTGAGGTACAGCAAATCCATACTAAGAAACAGAACAAGACAAAGAAGACAGTGCAGGTTCAGAACTCCCCTTAATGACACAGTAAGTGCGCAGAGCTGTGAGTTTCAAAACGGCCTGCGGGGAGTGGACAGGCCACAGAGGACAAGCTGCGGCTGACTAGTGCCCCGCTCCCCCGTCTCCACGTCCCTCATTCTCCCACCGACTGCCCTTTACCTCTTCGGCTTGGCGGCATCGCACAAAAGCAAGATCAGGTGTGCGGCCGCCCAGAGCAACGTCACCGGTACCGCTGGGGGTCCGAGAAGCAGCTCTGGGAGCGTTGAGAGCGGTTGCCAGGGCCACAGAGATGCAGACCCGGTCCCAGGAGAGAGCTCGTGGTGGCACCTGGGAACGTTTGTGTCTACGGCTGACCCATGATCAAGTGACGCTTTGAAGAGCAGGCTGCAGAATTCTTGGCCCCCAAAGTTTTCACTGACCTGTGTCCATCCCCTCCATCCGCAGCTGTTTCTGCAGAACCGGAGATCAGAGGGACGAGACTCACAGAGATTCTCCATGCCGCACCTCGACGCTTTTCACGCGTCGCTTTGTGCTTGAAGATGCTTCTCAGCTCTTGTGTGCCGCGGCCAGAGTGCGCGGACTTGTGTTTGTCTCTGCTGCTGTGCTTCCTTCCTGGTGACTCTGTCTCAACCTTTCTGAGTCCGTCTGCTGGAGAGGCCCCGCTCCGGGGTCCAACCGTCTCTTTCTGTCACCTTCCGGTGACTGCTCACTCTGGTTAGTTAGTATCTATTCCTGTTTCTCAGCCACACCTCTCCCTGCTACTGGTCCGTCTCAGGGCTCACATCGGAATCCTGCCTGTGCGAAGCTCCTGCCGGGTACGGAAAGCGCTTGGGGCGCTGACGGGTGGGACTGAAATGCCTTTGAAAGACGCCAGTGGGAAGACGGCGCTGGGGAGGACGGTGGATTTCTGAGCAGTCGCAGTGGTCAGCCTCCTTCTCAAGACACGTTCACTGTGCAAGTGAGCATCCAAGTCACTCCAGGTACTGCCTTTCACGTGTGTTTCTTAGGACATGGCACCACAGGAACCAGCCTCCCCGCGATCTCAACCCCAACCAAGGGGTGAGGAGGGCGAAAAGCAGAGCCGCAGAGTCAGGATGAGATGTGGGGGCTCTGGGTTCCCTTCCACGTAGATCTCCGAGTGAGTGTCTGGCGCACCTTGGCTTTATCTACTCGGACACAGGCGCCAGCAATTAGAGATTCACCTGTCTCCTCCCTCCACGGCGCTTCTGAACAACTTCACCTCAGGGGTCTTTAACTTCTCCCCGCAGGCTCAGCAGCTCACACGCCCTGTCTCTTTCCTCCGTGCTCCCCGAGGAGGCCGATCAGGCCTATCTTCCTATCTGACCTCCACAGACACCGTCATCATGTAGGAGCCCCCACAGCACCAAGATGGCGAATCCTGGTCAGCTCGAAGCACCTGGAGGTCCTGAGTTCTCGTTGGAGACCCGAGAGCACACCGAGTGGGTACACTTGCTCACACACTGGATGCAAGTCGTGCAGCCTCCTGCGTCCCTCTGGTGGCATCGCACGATGATGAGGACCTCTGTGCGCCAAGTCCCGAAGGCCGCACGTGACCCAGGCACTTGCAGGCATGCACGCGCGCTAGCCGGGTCCTCTCCACAGCTGTGGTTACAGACCTGAGCCTCTCCTCTTTTTCTGGAGATGGGGATAGAACTCAGGACCTTGCACTTCCCGGGTGGGCGGCACCACTGAGCTATACCCCCGGCCTTGCTGACTGGATCTAAGGTCTTTCTGGGGATGACAGAAGCGGGCAAGTGTCTCCTAGAAGTGTAGAGGTGAAGGAGAGAGGTGGGATGCTGGGTCAAGTCCTGACCACAGCCGTGAAAGCAACGGCCACACAGAAAGTCGAGCTTTTCAGAGTCGCAAGAAACTCCTGGAATTTGAATCCACTTTGTGGAATTATTGTTTAATTTGTTTCATGCTATTTTTTAAATGTCGGCCTAAAATTTATTTCCTTTTTGCCAAATTCATTCTTAAAAACTCATGTAATTTCAGGGTAGCCATGTGAGCATTAATCTTTGGCAAAAGTTTTTATATTTTCTGCTCTTTTAATGACAGTACAAAGGGAAAAAAGCACACATCATTTAAATTTCCATGAAACATTTTTATTTTAACCTTTCTCTTTTTTCTTGAAGGGAAACATCTCAATTTGAAGCTCTCAGAGATTATTTTTGGTATTATTTTTACCCTACCCAAAATAGTTTTGTCATATTTATTATTCTTAGTCAATGATACTCTGATTCCTGAATATATTGTTTTTCATTTTGCATATTAAAAAAAAGAAAACACACACACACACAAATCTGTCCGTAGAGCCTGAAATACTTAGGTTGTGACATGGTCTTTCAGTTCACTTACATGACTCCTTTTTTTCGTTGTTTTTTCTTTAGTATTTGAAACAGGGTCTTGCTATGTAGTTCAGGCTGGCCCTGAGCTCACTGTGTAGCCCAGGCAAGCCTCAAACTCAGCAATCCTCCTGCCTCTGCCTCCTGAGTGCTGGGATTACAGGTGTGAGCCACCGTGCCTGGCTCTGTGGTGTGTGGTACTGACTGCTGGTGGGTGTGAGTCACCACATGTGGTATTGTATGTGGTTACTGGGGATTGAACTCAGGACCCTGTGCTTGTCGGATAGACGCAGGAACCACTGAGCTAAATTGCTGGCCTACCTACATGACTCCTGATGATGACCTGCCCAAGGTAGTGTGTTTAGAGAGGTTTCAGAACAGATTTTTCTGTCTCCTGTTATTTCCCAGGGCATCCCCCAGTGTATTCACTGATAGAGCCATAAAAAGAATGGAGAGTTCGAGAGTGTCTGTTCTCCTGCCTCACTAGGCGTCAGTGTGATCACACCAGAAGGAGGCGCGTAATGTTTCCCAGCTGATGTGTGTCCTAGCCATGGCTCATTGGTTGTGAGCATGGTCCCTAGTGCGAGGTGTGAGGAGTGGAGGGACCATAGAGGTGGGGTGCAGAGAGAAGGGCCTAGCTCACCCGAAGGGCACAAGGCAGCTCGTGGCACTCTGAGGTCTCACGAGAGGGGTCATGTATGACCTGGATCTGGAGCGCTGTGTCATCCTGAATGGGGGTGTGGTATCCTCCTCTGCCCTCGTGGGCATCTGCCCTCAGGTCCTCACCAGTGCTGAAATGACACTGGCACCATACCCTTGCCTTTCCAGAATTATGAGCCACAGAAGCCTCTGTATAACCTCACCTGCCTCAGGTGCCACCTTAGAGCAATGAAAAGCGAGCAAGGCAGACACGCCTGGCCCTTGCTCTTTATTATTTAGCGTAAACTATTAAAATTTCCACTCACATCCTATGCTAATGTAGATTTGGCCTCGGTGTTAATAATGCTAAATTCAATTTACAACACATACATCTTGTCTTCTGTAAGACACTGTTACTGTCAGTCATGTCTTCAGCATCGCTAAAAACTAAGAATTTCTCTTTAATTAAACCATCTTTGATGATTATGTACATCAGACAATCTAATCTCTGTTTACAGCACAAATTGAATAAATATTGATCTCATTCATTATGTCCTGAGATTTAAAAATCTTTATTGTTCAAACATTTTGATTTTCCACTTGTAATCTCTTGTGAAAAATTAATGACAAGCTAATACCTGTATCTTGTTCTTTACCTTCCATGGCAATTCCCACCCTCCAAAAATTTCTCTTATGTCTCGACCAATTTACTTATCATGCTTTCTAAGTAAGAAACTCCATTTCCTAAGAAATAAAAATAGTTCAATCATCAGTTTCAAGCCAAATCTGCTTCTCCATAGGTTAAAAAGGTAGACGGAATTTCTCAGACATAATCATGTCACTCGAATTTTTTAAAGTAGCATTGGCATTAAAATTGCAGTGTTTCAAGTGCACGTTTCCTGAAAATTTTCAGAACTATTTTCTAACTACAAACTACTGTAAGTAATTGTCTCCTCCCCTGACTTTTTGCTGGAGGGAGACTCTGCATGGTAGTGGCATGCTTCCCCTGTGCGATGCTGTAAATCACTCCTACTAAGTGATTCTTTAAAACCTTAAGATTCATCTTAAAATATTTGTACTTCAAAACTAAAATTTTCTTGACATACATTTTCAGGATCTCTGACATGTATTTCTACCATTTAACCACACATCAGGCCTGAGTTTGGGGGTGCTTTGTTCTACAGTTCTGCTTTTATAGCACATGAACTATTAAGATGATAAAATACTGTTTCTTCCGCCACTTTTGTTCACACCACACCTTGTCTGTCCTGGTGATTCATTAGAAGTTTTGTGGGGAAGTATGGCACCCACTTTTGTTCAAAATTTGTTTGTATATAAAGTAGGAAAGGAGAGGGAAAGCAGAGTTTTGACTCACTGAAGCTAAGAGCAAAGTGCCCGCAGGGAAAGACGGAGCCCTTGGCCACATCGGCGGAAGCAACAGAAGAGCAGGAGTTTGGATCAGGCTCCTGCGCAGAAATCAGCATCTAGGATTAGGAGCCTGGCTCTGCCCAAGTGCCCAACTTTTCTGTCTTTAATTTCACACTAAACATAGGATGATTTGACAATATGTGCAAACTTTCAACTTCAGGAGAAAACAGAACCATCACATGTTTCGACCCTTCTGCGGAAAACAGCACCGCTTCTGCCACTGTGCCCTCCGTACGGTGCAGGAGGCTGTGTCTGGCCCGCACGCCACACATCTCCCTCAGGCGGTGGGTCTCACCCGAACCGGTGCCTTTTCCCCAGAGATCAGCCCCCGCACTGCACAGAGCTTCCCTTCCTGTTCGCCACCCAACCCTGCAGGAGGACCCCGAGGAGAAGGGGTGAGGAGCGAGCGGCCTGGGGCTTCCCCTCAGGCCAGGTTCCCTGAGCACCGAGTCCAGACTTGGTGGCACCGCAGGGCGTGGGAGTGCCATGAACCGAAAGGCGGATGCAGACTTCTGAATTCCACTGGGTCGGACTAGAGTTCAAAATCTAAAAATGATGAGAAAGTGACAGAATCAGGAAGGAGCCCTCGCTGGAGCACGCGGGGAGATCCCGCGCAGGAGACAGGCCTGGGGCTGCTGGTGGTCGCTGTCCCGCCTTCGGAGGTTGAGCGTGGGCCTGACCCAGGCAGACCGGAGAAGGAGGAAATACAGCTCTCTCCCCGAGGCCGCCTGGGCCTGCTCTTGGGGCTCCTCTTCCCTCAGTCTGCGAGAGGATCCTGTCTGCCCAAGACGAAAGGTGACTGCCAAGACCTTGCTCAGTCCTTGCCCCAGTGGGTCATCCGTTGCTCCCATGTGCTTACCTTCTGCATGTATAGCTCAGCTGTCTTTTATTTGCTCCCTGACAAAGACTTGGATTGGAACACATGGCTTGAGCCTGTTCAGTGACTGACTGGTTAGATGCCGACCCTTCCAGAGGGCACGGGGTCAGGTCCAGGGCCCAGATCATGGTCAGACCTATCCCGAGCTCCGGCGCCTGTCTGGGACACCGAGGAAGGCCACGGCAGGCCTCAGTGTCCGGCCCGGGCGGCTCCGTTACAGTCAGTATGACAGATGGCAAACGTGCTTCCGGCTGTAATAATTTCCATTAATGTATCGTTATGTAGGCTACTTGTTCTGGCTGACTTACTCCTGTCTTCATCGCACACACAGAATAGTTTCTGTGCCGGAGCAGAGACGCTGGGCTGGGAATATGGCCACTGTTAGCTGCGAGGTTCTTTTCTTGGTCTTCGCCTGAGGTCAGACGGCTTCGGGCTGAGCAGGGCCGCAAGGGGCCACCACTGGTGCCACCCACAGCCGTCCAGAACTTGGCCTTGCTGGACCATCCAGAGGCCAGCTCCACTCTGGGCTTCACATGGGCCAGGTGACTCAGCTGCTGGGTCTACAGCATGTGGTTAGAGGTTTTTTTTTTTTTTTTTTTTTTTTTGAGACAGGGTCTTGCTTTATAGTTCAGGCTGGCCCTGAGCTCACTATGTAGCCCAGGCAAGACTCGAACTCAGCAATCCTCCTGTCTCTGCCACCCGAGTGCTGGGATTACAGGTGTGAGCCACCACGCCTGGCAAGTCTGGCCTCATTCTATTTTTTTTTTGAGACAGGGTCTCACTTTGTAGTTCAGGCTGCCCCTGAGCTCACTATGTAGCCCAGGCAAGCCGCCACGAACTTGGCTATCCTCCTGTCTCTGCCTCCCGAGTGCTGGGTAGAGTTTATTTTAAAGAGGATTGTTGAGGGCATGGAGGAGATCATTTCAGAGAAGCAGAAATGAGAGGGTTTTGCTGGGGCGGCTGGGTCCTGGGTTCCATTTCTCAGAAGGCTCTGACAAATCAGGAGTCCAAACAGGCCCATGAGGGGCCCAGATGGGTGGAGGTGTGGCTGGAAGGTCTGTCCCCTCCTCCCTGGGGGCACAGGACAGCCACTGCCCACCTGCTCATGCTCCCTCAGGACCCCTCCCAGCCCGAGCGGCTGTTTCTCCCTTGCTGGGCGCAGTGCTGACCTTCCTCTGGGGCAGCCGCTGTGCGCACAGGGCACAGGTTGTTCTCTGCTTCTTCCCAGACAAATCTTTGCCCTGCCCATTTTCAGAAAGCCCATCTCCCTGTTTCCTACTATCTTCTATTTTGCTCTTTATTTCTACTTTTGTTTCCTCGTATAAGAGAAGCCATGCATGTTAAAGCATGTGTGTTGACTTATTTCACTTACCATTATGGTCTCGAGGTACATTCACTTTCCTATGAATTACCCATATCCTCTGTATCCTCTATGGCAGAGCAGCATGCACAGTAGTGATGCCTTGTGTGCGAATAAATTTTCTTCATCGAGGCCAAATCTGGACCAAACCAGGCTTAGGAAGCACACCCTTCTGGTGCAAGTTGCTCTCTCCCTTCCTGGACAGGGGCTGAGGGCCTGTGGCTGCCCTGTTTGCTGAGGTCCAGCCTGTGGTCTCTGGACCCTGCATCTGGAGCAGGTCAGCAGCTGGCATGGGCCCTACAGAGGGCCAGGATGTGGGGCTGGTACAGGTCCTACCGGGAGTGACTGCTGGAACATGGAAGTGGATTCCTGGGCTGTGTGCTGGGAGATGTGGTGAGGAAGCCCAGGGGTGGAGAGACCAGGGGAGAGAGACCCTCAGAGCAGAGCCACCCCTAGCATAGGAAAACTTCCCCCTGCAGTGTTCATTTCTCAGACTCTGGGCATCCCATGGTTGGTTTTGTTCTGGCTGCTTTTCTTCAATCTGAGCCATCTCTCCAGGCTTAGAATCCCACATCCCTAAGAAATGCATCAGAGAAATGCCGGGCATGGTGACGCACACTTGTAATCCCAGCACTCTGGAGGTAGAGGCTGGAGGATTGCTTAGTTTGAGGCTTGCCTGGGCTATATAGTAAGTGCAAGGTCAGCCTGAACTGCAAAGTGAAACCCTGACTCAAACACACACACACACACACACACACACACACACACACACACACCATTTAAAAAACTAAAAAGGAGAGAGTGAGAAAGGAAGGAAAGAAAAGGAAAGAAAAGAAAAGAAAAGAAAAGAAAAGAAAAGAAAAGAAAAGAAAAGAAAAGAAAAGAAAAGAAAAGAAAAGAAAAGAAAAGAAAAAAACCTGCAGAACAAGGCTGAGTCACCTAGCTCCTTCCCTCGGGGATATAGGGAAGACTGAGCAGAGGGCAAGCATGTATTACAGGGAAGTCAGGGTTGTGAGGGCGCACACCTGTGATCCCAGCATTCCAGAAAGGCTGAGGCAGGAGAGCCTGGGGAATCTTAGAGACTTGGTGAGTTCCTGTCGCAAAATGAGGACACTTTGCTACAAAATTGTATTCAGATAGATTTCAAAAATGGTGCTCAATATACGCTTGTATCAGATAAAAAGGAATATACAATTTAACTAACATGCATTTTAACTTCATTAATATGAGAGTTTAAAGAATGAGGAAGATATTTACTCAGAAGGAAAAAGAAAGGTGTTTGAATGATTCATACATCGCTTTGTGTTTATTTTATTGAATGTATGAATTAAACTAAACATTTAAGATGTATGGCATAGACTTTTTCTTTTCCTACTGTGTTTGAGAAGGAAAGCAGAGATTTATCAAATGATTCCTTTGGATACCTTCTGTTCCCAAATCCCTCGGATTCATAGCTGATTCTAAGATTTTTCAAAATACCAGGAATGTTTTTACATTGGAGTTTTTAGTTGAAGGTAACATTTCCTTTAATTCACAGACAGAAGTTGATCTACTGACACTCCCATTCAGATTACAACGTTAGTGTCCTAGAGAATACAACTTTATTTGCAGAATTATACTGATAAATATTTTGTTTTACAAATACCATAAACTTCAAAGATTTTATTTCCTTTTAAGATGTAAAGCAAAATTATTTCTCAAGGTGCTACACGTAGAGTTCTTAAAACACATACCATCTATCAGAACAGAGTTTCACCCGAGCTGAAATTACAAATGCTACAATAAGCAGATTCTATGGTTCCATCAAAATCACAAATCAATGGGGCCGGAGGGTTAGCTCAGTGGTTCCGGTGCCTGCCTCACAGGTGCAAGGTCCTGAGTTCAATCCCCAGTAACCACATACAATGCTGGGTGTGGAGATTCATGCTCACCAGCAATCAATACCACATACCACAGTGCCGGGCGTGGTGGCTCATGCCTGTAATCCCAGCACTCGGGAGGCAGAGGCAGGAGGATTGCTGAGTTCGAGGCTTGCCTGGGCTACATAGTGAGCTCAGAGCCAGCCTGAACTACAAAGCGAGACCCTGTCTCAAAAAAAAAAAAAATCACAAATCAAGTTTGACAAAACTCAAAATTCCTGAACGTCGTTGGGATCCCACTGACAGTGGGTGAAGGTCGTATCCCATTTCGGTGAACACAGTTGGTTCTGTGCTCGTTCAAATCATACCAGTCGGAGGGGCAGGGGGAACCATCTCCAAAGTACAGACGAGGAGAGAGGCACATGGCCAAACCCACTGGGTGGAGTTTGACCTGGGTCTGGGGAAGTCTGAGCCTTGGGTGGCATCTCTGGGATGACTCCTGCAGGGTGCAGCGGCCTTGTTGCTGCTGAGGTCCCCCAGCTCACATGGCAGGGGCCTGTCTGACCTTAACTACATGTGTCCTTGAACTTATACTTCCATATTTCTTCTGGGTGGAAAGATATTACTACCTTTGCTTTTGCCTTTGTA
The DNA here is from genome assembly GCA_004025085.1 of Thryonomys swinderianus. NCBI lineage: Eukaryota > Metazoa > Chordata > Mammalia > Rodentia > Thryonomyidae > Thryonomys > Thryonomys swinderianus. The sequence continues at coordinate 19,560 of PVIC010002506.1, forward strand.
GGACTATTTTTCACACAGTACTTCAGAGAACTTGAGGCAGAGACAAAAGCTCACTAGAAGGGTTCCGTGCTGCAAACACATAGTTGCTACCAAGTATTTTATATGGAATAAGTACCAAGTTCTGCCTTTAATTGCGACGGTCAAGTGAGGGAAGTTGAGCAATAACAGCTGCAGAGCCTATGAGCCTGGTGGGATCTGATAAATACTGGATAATCAGGGATGCTGTGCAGCCTCACAGAAGGGTGCTGTCTTCCAGGAAATCAGAGAACTTTCTGTGACAATCACTGGAGAAAGGGTTGGAGAGATGAATAGAATAGAGGTAAATTTGCTTGATAAGGGCAGTTTTTGTCATCACAAAATATTTGGAGAAAGCCTCTTCACTTTCATCCTCCTTTCCATACGCGCTTGCTTTTAAAATGTATTTTCGAGCACCGCTTTGTTAGTAATGACATATTGTGGACGTTTCTCACAAAGTTAGCGTTATTGCTTTCCACTTAAGCAGTTGCATCGGGTTCCAACACATGTTAGGTACCATAAATAATTTAGCTGTCTATTGATGGATATTTAGGTTATTTATTTTCCTGTCTCAAACCATGCTACAATAAAAATTCCTCCGGGCAAATCTTTTCAAACGATTTCCTGAAGAGAGATAACTAAAAATGAAATAATTAAACCAAAGAGTGTGGAAGTCTGTATTAAACCCCTTCGGAGCAGTGCACAGGGGAGAGGCTGTATACCGTAAGGCTGCGCGGACTGATGCTTTTGTAGCTGTTCGAACCCTCCTCACCGTGGGGACTGTAATTGCCATTTCTCTTTTCAGCTGGAGGTTTAGAAAACTGGTAACAGCCTTTTAACCTGTGCTTCTTATGTTGTAAGACAAAGATCCTGGGTTCTTTTAATAAATATTTACTGTAAATCTGTTTATCCTCCGTGAATTAACCAGAGAACCTGAGCTCATTTTTCCTACTGCTATAAGCCTTTCGAAGACACGGAAGAGAGCTTCTGTGCCCAGCCTAACAACAATTTGTTTGATGTGTCGTGATACGTTTTTAGTTCTTTTTCATCTTTCACTTTTTAAAAGTGGCTTCTCACATATTTAATTGTTGTGTTTGTCTGTATCGTCTTTCTTTTTATGGTTTCTGTTTTATATGCCGCTCTAGACTGGGCAGAGGAGGCGCAGGGAGTGTGGCCCTGGCCCAGGTGGAAGTGGCACAGTGAGCCACTATTTCTTATGATTACTATGCACTGAGAAAATGCAAATTTATTTCCTTCTGGAAGTTATAAGGTCTTTATTTTTTAATATTTAATGCTTTTCCACCTTGGACTTATTCTGTGTGCAGTGGACCCTGCATCTCTACCGTGGGGAGTAAGGACTCCAGGAGTCCCCTGAGCGGAAGCACCAGGCCCCCTGGGCCCCCCGTGTGCGCCCCAGGGCCCAACAGGATCAGCCCCCAGTTCTCTCTCCTGAGCCCCGCGGCCCCCACATCCTGCTCCCTTCCCTGGGTGCTACGTGTGGGAGCGCAGGTGGCCAGGGTTGAACCCCTCACGCAGCAGGAGCAGCAGCAGGATCCCACGCGCTCTGAGTCACGGCACTCGGCACTCGAGACTCCTCTCTGCCTGGGGTCTGCTGGTGACTCCGCCAGCTCAGGGCTCCTCCCCCAGCCCCTGCCACAGGATCCCTGGCTTTGAGGAACAAATGCCTGAGGTGGGTGGTTCCTTCTGAGGCAAGAGGAGACACCCAATAGCACTGAGCGAGGTGCTCAGTGCTCTCCTAGATCCTCTCAGCCTTTGCATGGAATGCGCAGGAGCTACCCCTGGATTCCTCTCTTGGGGGAGGGTCTTGGAGGGGCTGGCTGGGGCTTGTGGGAACAAAAGTTTCTTTTTGAGAAAGAAATAAAGTGTATTTAGCAAAATCTCCATCTCACGTGTTTCTGAGGGATGGTGTGAAGAAGGGATGTCGGGTCTGCCGCAGCCGTCTTGTAAGCATGAGGGAAAAGCAGAGAAACAGAATATACTACTGTTGGTACTGTGATGTGGGGAACATTCCAGGCTGACTGGGCTGGCCAGGTTGCTCGGTGCTTCCTGCTCATGGGGGTAGAGAGAGGGAGAGCTCTGCCTGCGAACAGAGTGGTGCCCGTACAACTGGCCACACTAGGGATGGACAGCAGCTGGGCGGCTGAGTCAGGAGCTTCAGCAATCAATTTCTTTGAGATGAGTTTTCAATGGGCTCAGACAGGATGTGTCTTTCCCGGCCTGGCCCATTCGTCTGAGAACTTGCACTCAGAGCTGAATTTGTTCCTCTGCCAGTGCTCACACTCTGTAATCCACTTCTGCACCTTGGCTGTCCTGACAGATACCAGAACCCTCTGACCTCCTAGCTTCCCTCCCTTCTGAGGTACACCAGAGGGGGCTGGGAACCGGAAGCACTGTACCTTTTTAAGGATACTGCCACTTCCCTTGATGGCTGCCCTCACTTCAGTGTTAATAGATAGTGTCCAAGGGCTCCTTTTCTCCGTATTCTCCCCAGTGCTTTGTGTCCATGAACTATCCTTAGAAGTAACAGGTGCGAGGATGTACCTCACTCTGCATTTTGAGCATCCTTAAATAGCTGCTGGGCATTTGCAGATCTCCTTTGTGGAAATATCTGCTCAGGTTGTTGGCATATTTTAAGATATGGACCATTTGTATTCTCTCTAGTGAGCTGTTTGATCTCATTTTGTGCTGAGCCGAGGTAGAAATCTCTGATATCTTCGATGTGCAAGATCTCAGTTCCCTCTGCTTATGCCTCTCAGCTCTTTATGGTAGGAATAATATTTACAGTACTTAGTTTTGATAATCAAAACTCCTAATGCAGGATGCGACAGTTAGAATGTAACAAGAGGAAGCTCTCACACCCTTCTCAGCTGACATGGCTGACCTATAACAGGGGGAATCTAGAGACTCACCTTGATTTGGTTTCACAGTTTTGTGCATGGTCTATGAATTGGGAATTTGTACACACACCTCTACTGTGTAGCAAGTTATGTGTAGTTGTTATCCTTTTTTTTTTTTTTTTTTTTTTTTTTTGAGATAGGGTCTCGCTTTGTAGTTCAGGCTGGCCCTGAGCTCACTATGTAGCCCAGGCAAACCTCGAACTCAGCAATCCTCCTGTCTCTGCCTCCTGAGTGCTGGGATGACAGGTGTGAGCCACCACGCCCCGCACTGTGGTATGTGGTATTGATTGCTGGTGGGTGTGAGTCTCCACGCCCAGCATTGTATGTGGTTTCCGGGGATCGAACTCAGGACCTGCACTTGCGAGGCAGGCACCGGAACCACTGAGCTAAACCTCTGGCCCTGTAGTTGTTATCTTATAGACGTGTTTATAATCATTCACATTTGTGGGTGAAAATTAGTTTCAAATGTGATTTTCAGTGATTCTGAGGTTTTACCTGGAGGCTTTTACCATTATTCTTGTTTGTTACAGGTTCTACTCTCCTAAAGGCTTTCCTCTCATGTTTAGATTATAATCCTTCAGAGTACATCATTTCTTAGAGCGATCAGTAGTGGAACACTGACTTGTGTCTCTGGGTTTTGGAAACGTAAGAGCCGAATCAAAGCTGTGATTCTCATTTCCCCCCAGGAATCAGGTGGCAGCTGGATTTGTAATGTTAACCAGGTGAATCCCAAGGGTCCTCTAAAGCATGTACCAAACTGCTAAGCCCCAAACAACATGGCTCTAGATTTTCATTCACAGCAAGTCCAGATTAGTCTGATATTAAATATTTCAGTGGCAAAGTATTCTGTCCATGTTGAGTACCAGTGCAGTACTTTTTCCCCAAATTGCTTTGGAAGCTCAGTTGAATCCCGTATGTGAGAGATACAAGAGAGGCTACTGACTTCATATTTTGAAAGCCCTTCGGTGAAGTTAGTTTTGAGATCTCCCCCTCTACACCCATCAGACTTAAAACTGGGATGACAGCAAATGCCGGCGAGGTTGCAGACACTGGGTCATTTGCACAAGGCTTGTGAAGATGTACAGTGGTAAAGCTAACCTGGTAACCAGTCGGGCAATCTCTCATTCATCACCATACCCGATTAGCATACAAGCTGAGAAGCTTGTTCCTGTGCTCCACAGAAAGGTTCTCCATGTTCACATAAAGCCCACAGCAGCGCGGTGGTGTTACTTACCAAGTGACACAGGCATGGATGTCGCGTGTGGTGCCTGTGTCGCGTGTGACCATGTAACTGCTCAGCAATGACATGAAACTCACTCGGGCTGTGGGACCTGAAGCAGAGAGAACAGCGGGGTTGATTACAGAAGGAGCATGCACTCCCGTGAGGGTTCTAGAAGATCACAGATCCAGAAAATGTGTCTTTACTCCCGGAGCTCGAGGCCAAGGAGCGCCCCCTCCCGTGGCTTCGTAGGCAGCAGCACCTGTGTTTCAAGTCCCTGCGCTCACCCGGCTTTTGTGTCCAAATAGAACTTCATGTAAGTAGAAATGGGCAGATCAGCTGCAGAAACATAAACAGAATCTGAGGGAAATGCTAAAAGATCCCCACAAATTGTGAAATGATAGATTTCTCTTTGCTTCCCAGTTAGGGCATCTGGGGATGCAAATTAATGCCCAAGAACCAAGGTCAGCAGGAGCTACGCTGTCTCAGCCATCAGCGACAGGGCGTTCCGAGGACGCGGTTCTCAAGGGTGTGGCCTGGGCCCACGGGGGTTCCTCCTGGGGCTGGTGGTACCACGCAGGGTCCTAGGTGGCATGGAAGTGACCCCTCCCTTCTCCTGCCTCCAGGCCCAGCATCCTTTGAGGGAGACCTCCCGCTGCCTGAACGAAAAGACAAGAGGTGTTCACGGAAAGGTCAGACGGCCCGAGCCAGCCTCAGGAGGAGAGGAGCTCGGCGGACCAGCACACTCACTGCTACCAGTCCCCCCGATCTCCGGGTAGTTTTGGGGTGAGAGAAAGGAATCAAAGGAGGACCCAAGATGTCCAGGACTAAAAGCAATGGAATTCAGGAGCACGAGGGACCCTGGAGGAAACAGAGGACTGGGTGTCACAGTAGTGCAAGGAGGGCCCCGGGAGGCCCTGACGGGCACCTTCCCTTCCCCTGCACTCGCCAGAGGGAATCCCAGCTCTCGCCGGGCTGTGCGGTGGAGCTTGTTTCCAGAATGGCTGCGCTGACATTATTTTTGGCATAAATTGAGCCATTCATTTTGGAATAAGCTCTGCACGCGCTGTTACAAAGAGATTCGGGTAACAATGAGAAGTATTCCTTGCAAAGTGGCCCTGTAGTGTCACTGCCGGACAGCGAAGACTCTCAGCAGTCCACCGTCACAGGGACCCCTTGCATTACCACCTTATTACCACCTCGCTGTCCTCATGTCACCTGCTACGAAACGTTCTTATTTTAAGAAAGTCATATAAGTAAAATCATGTGGTATGTTTCATTTGGAGTTTGATTTTTCCTGTACCGGAAGAACGCCCCGGAAACCATCCATCCACACAGCTGGATCTCTCTCCAGTGAGTTTCACGGTGTCGCCGAGCACTGCTCTATGGTGTGGATGCGCCACGGCGTGCCTCATCCGCCCCTTGTTAGCGCCACCCACGCCGCTGTGAGCACCTGGGCGCAGGCTTCGTGGGAACACGGGGCTGTTTGTTAGAAGCATGCGCTCTGGAACACACAGCTTAGGTGTACGATAATTGAATATTTGGCTTTACAAGGAACTGGTGCACTGTTTGCCAGGGCAGCTTTACCATTTTATACTTTCACAAGCAAAATGTGAGTAACCCAGTTTCTCTGCAACCTTGCTAATACTTGCTGTCAAGCTTGGTTTTAAGTCTAAGCATTTTGGCAGGTGTATAGTGACATCGTGTTGTGGTTTAATTTGTAATTTCTTAATGATATCAAATCTATTTTTATGGGCATGCCACTTCTATATATTTTTCTTGCTTACTACAGTCTTAGTTTTCATTTTCTTTTATATCACCTTTTTCCTTGTGGTCCTTGGGCTTGAACTCAGGGGCCCGAACATGCTAGACTAGTGCTCCGCCACTGAGCAAGAACCTTAGCCTTATATAATTTTTAATTGACAGAAAATGATTGCATGTATTTATGAAATATAGTGTGATATTTTAATATATGTATGCATTGTAAATGATTAATCAAGCTAATTTGCATAATCATCCCCTCACATACTTCTTTGGTTGTAGGAACTTTTAAAAATCTACTCTGAGCAATTTTGAAATGTAAGATATTTCAAAACATTAAATATTATCACCCTGCTGTGCAATAAATCTTTAATACTTATTCCTCCCACCTAACAGGAACTTTCTACCCTAGGCTCACATCTCCCATTCTCCTGTCTCTCCCCAGGCTGCGGTGCTACCAGTTCGCATCTACTTTTATGAGCTCAACATCATGGACTCCACATACACATGAGCCGGTGTTGCTATTTCCCTGAGCACAGGTCCTCTGGGCTCATCCACTTGCTCACAAGTGACAGGGTTCCTGTCCTTTTAAGGCAGAGCAGCACTATGCTGTTCATGAATATCGCAGATTCTGAGTCTATTCTCTGGGTAATGAACAGTTATGTTTCTCCTTGAGCCACGTGGGCTGCATCGCAGTGAGAGTTTTCTGTGGTTAGGCATGAGCGTTTTCATGTACCTCCTTTGCCACACACATGTCATCTTTTGGGAGGACATGCCCAACCCCATTTTAACCAGATTATTTGATTATCACTTAGTGAGTTGTGTTCCTTGTATGTTTTGAATATTAGTCTCTCAGCAGTTGAGGGCTTGCAAATATTTTTTACTTCATACATATATATATATATTCATATATATTCATATCAAACTAAAGCAGATAACTGAAAATGCGCATCACTAATCAAAGAAACTAAAACAATGAGACTTCACCATTTAAGGGTAAATAATGAAGGCAAAAAAAAATTGATGGTTAAAAAAAGGGAAACACAGCTTATGTATATAGGGGCAGGAGGTTGTAGGGTAGGTAGGGGAAAGGGAAAAATGAGAATTAAATTAAGTCATATACTGTTACAAATTCTTAATGTGGAGTGTAATTGTGATGTGTATCTATAATGTACCAACAAATTAAATTAAATTTAAAAAATGGGTATTATCAGAAAAAGAAGAAACTGGAGAATGCCTTGTGCGCAGACTGAGTACTTCACTTAGAAAAGCTTCTAAAGTAAATACTGTGTTCCTTTAACGGCCATCGAGCTACTCAGATTTGCATCCTTTGTTTCGGTTACTCATAGTTTTTGTGGAATGAATTCGTTTATTCTAGTTGGCAAAGTAGTGAGCATAGAAAGTTGTTTATATTCCCTTATTGCTCACTTAACAGGTGCAAGGGCTGTAGCTATAGTCTTTTATGTCCTTCCCATATTTGTGGTATTTATTTTTTCTTCTTTATCTTTGCCAATTTTATTAAAGTTTTATTAACGCAATTAATTAATTAATGTATGTGATTTTTTTCAAAGAAGTAGATATTTGCTTTTCTATTGTTTTCTTATTTTCAATTTTATTGATTTCTGCTGTTATCCTTATGGCCAACTTCACTAAACTGGCTTTGGTCTTCTTTTGTTCTTTTATTTTTAGTGTTCTGATATAGATTACTGATTATTAGGTTGCTGATTTGTGATTCCTACTGTTAGTAATGATTTCTCACACCCCTTAGGATGCACCCATGTATTTTAATTGGTTTCATTTATATTTTTATTTAGTCCTCTGCATATTTTTCTTACCCTGGGAAGATGAAGGTTTGTAGGTGGGCAGTGCACTGGGGCAGGATTCCTGTTGCTGGCCAGCAATTGTCTGTAAGTGGAAGAGCAGAGCTCTGTTCCTCAGGGAACAAAACTGCCTTGGGAGCCAGCCCTTGCGGCTGGGCACTAAGGAGGCGATGGCCCCTCAGGGAGGAGGCTTGGAGGGTGCTCACCAGGTGATGTCTGTTCAGTTTCTGGAACAAGCCTCCCTAAATGCCTGCTGTCCTAGCCGTGGTAGGGAGATACCAGGCCTGGTTCCCTCTCTGCTGTTGGGTGGTTGGTCTCAAAGCACCTGTCTCTGTGTCATTTCCAGGCCCCATGACCCCTGACAGGTTTTATTTTTGCAAGTCCTCCTTCAATTTCCTCTTGTGCTCTTTCCAGGGACTTTGGTTATACTTGGTGGGGAGCAGAGTCAGGAGAAAAATATCTGTTCTATCTTTGAATAGGAAGAAATCAAACAGCTTACTTAAAGACTTTATTAATGCCTCTTTTTCATGTTCAATTAACATATCCATTAGCAAAATGGTCAATCGAGCTGAGGGATCAATGACAGCAGGGAGTATTATCTCTCAGCCTTGCTCTATCAGTCAAGTATTTGGCAAGGTGCACTCCTATAATCCTCTGGTCAAAGCACACCACTGGCTCTCAGGAACCATGCAGAATGCTGGGAGATTTAGGCCTGGGGCAAACCTTACTGCTACCCAGGGCCAGAGCCTGGCAGCCATTCGCTTAGGGCTCTCAGGCCATCCTCCCTACCTCCTTCTTTTTGGCAATGGCCCCAGCCCCGGGGCTGTTCTTTGTGCTAAATGAAGATGCACAATGGTTCCTGGGTAGCAAGGGATGTGACTGAGCATCTAGTGAAGAAATCACCAAATTATAGAACTGAATTCTTTCACAAGTTTGTTTATAGTTTTTATTTCATGAGCACTACTTCTTAAATACTATTGCCTCTCATTAAACTAACAATATGTGCACCATACAGTCATAGTCTTAAACTTGAAAAGAAACTAGTGTTTGCTGATGTCCATAAAGATCAACTTCAGTAAACAAATATTAAATCTATCCAGCATAAGAGACTGACACTTTATGAACAAATTGCCTAAATTAAAAAGTAATCAGTATTTAAGAGTTATTTTGTCAATGAGAAAATAAAACTACTATGTGAAAAATATGGTGATTTTCAAAGACAAACTATCTCTTAATTTCATTTCTTTTATATCTTGCATGATATTTACATTAAATAAAAGTAAGATATTACAAGTTCATGAATACATAGAAAAGGATTGCAAGCACCCAAGACCTATGTAGAATTACATATTCTTTAAATTTGTTGCAAGAATATTAAATTGACTTTTAAAAAATAATTTGCTACTTTCTTCTAAAGGTTATTAACTGTGCAGGTATTCTGGCTGGACAGACTATGTTTTTTATTTCTCTGTGGTTTTATCATGTCAGAACAATATGAATCTCCCAGTCCAATATTTTATGACCCTATTTTCAAGTGCATTAGTATCTTAAAAATAAAGTTCTGGATAAAAGTTGATGGCTTAAGTCTCCAAAAAATGGTAACAAAACAAACGTGACAGATTTTTCCCCAAAGAGAAGGTCTGAAAGCCAAGTATTTTCTCTTTCTTTTGTGAGCTTTCTTTGAACCATTCTGTTCTGTCCAATTTTTTCCAGTGAGAAAACCCCAAAAGGATATAAAAGTTGGCTGAATGGGCTCCAAAAGATGGTTATGGTTTGTTATTATATTTTAAGCCAAAAACCTTGGAAATTAGTTCTGGAAGAAGATTAAATTATCCCCCCAAAAAATCATTTTCTTCAAAAATTTTCAACGAGGGAACTTTCACATGTAAAACGCATGCTGTTCTCCCAGGGGATCCTGCAAAGGAATCTCTCTTAATCTGCCTCCTCTTCTGGAAGATTCTGTGCTGCAGCAGGGGTGAAGCCCAGACCCATCCCATCATTCCTCCACTGACCCATTTTCCTGATCTTTCCAGAGCCTGGCTGACAGCCGCAGGGACTCACTGGGATACCTGGCGTACCCGTGAAGTATCAGCAGGTTCTCACTGTTCCAGCAAAGCTTGAATCCTGACCCTGAGTCAATCCTGGCAAACCTTCAGAGCCTCTCAAGAGTTCAGTTTCAGTCCCAGGCATCCAACCAAACACTTTGCATCACACCTTTTCTCTTGGCCAGAACCCTGTCTGACTTTCCAGTGGCACTTGCAGATGAACTAAGCTCACCCTCAGACACAGCACCAGCTTTTTTTCCCGAGCAACCAGCCCTTGGAGAGACCCACTGGAGACTGGCCTGGTTTTCCAGCTGGGCTCCAAAGCTCCCCACAGCAGGGGCTGGGGCCACCCTTCTCCTGGTGGCTGCTACAGTCCCCTCCACTTTGGTCGATCATGGCTGACCCTCTGATGACATTTCACAGCTCCACACTGCTTTCGGACCCAGGGACCGTTCTGCCTTGGTTTTCAACATCTTCTGGTATTGATATGATATCAGCTTCCCCAACACTGGGGTGCAAAGGCACTCACTAACGAGGTGCCTCTTGGAACTCTCTCTCCCCCCACAGTGAGTTCTCTTTTCTTCTGTTCTCATTGCTGAGACAAGGAAGGTGCAGACCTGGAACTGTGTATCACAAGCCTCTGTGGACTCTGCCTTGCTCTTCCATCACACATTCACCAACTCCAGCCTGGTCCTTGGGTGTTGGGTCTTTGTTCAGGGGCCGCAGAAGCTTCTCTGGTTCACTCTTCCTCACAGGATCGCGGAGGAACACAACGGGTCAAGTTTCCATGTTGGACATGAGGCCTAGTGCTACCCTGAAGCTCCTTATCTGTTCCTCAAGGAATGCTGTGCTGCTCTTTTAGCTTGCAAGGGGCATCTGTGTGTCTTGCTGGCTCGTCTGAAGTGTGTCGCACTCACTGTGTCCCTTCTTTCTGCTGGGAAGGGGTCAGGAGTCACCCCACGAACCTCGGCTAGGGACTCTGTGGTACTGCTTCTGTCTAGCTTAAGTGTAGTTTCAGGTCACAACTGAATTGAATGAAACAACCTTGGTTATCTTGTGGAACAAATGCCTGTATTTATATTTACCCATTGCAATCGTCCGGGGTCTTCATCCACTTCTACCTGCATGATTTGACTCTGTTTCAAGATATCACAAGCTCAGGCGAGAATCACCATCTTTGGCAGGGTTTGCCTTTGTGGTCCTCAAAAACAAGGAGGTCTGCTCATGGAAGGTCTTTCTCAGACCTTTTTGGTTAACCTCCTTCTCATCTTCTGCTTCTCAGGACTCTCATTGCTTCCCTCTGATAAGCCAGTAAACTAGGTAGTCTACCAAAATTCTGCTTCCAGGTGGCCCTTTGTCACAGTGTCCAGCACTTACATACCAGAATCCTTGTCTGAGAGCAATCTAGGGTTCACATAGTGGGGTGTGCTGATGCAGGAGCTGGCCTTGCACCATGACTAGAAAACACAGGCAGTTTCAGGGTTACCCACTTGGAAGATATTTGTTCTTTTTAGGAAATTTAAAGGTTTTAGATCTCAGTGAAAGAATAGTTTCTCATTTGAACTGCAAAGCCATGGCCCTCTGTAGGCCCTTCAACCCCCTGGCCTTGGGACTACAGGTAGACAGCAGATGGTTTATGCAACAATTTAAGAGGTACATAGCTAAAGAGAATGTGGTATGTACACATGTTGGAGCACTTTCGTGCAGTCAAAAAGAGGACAAATTTGGGTCGTTTGTAGGAGAAAGGACATGCCTGAGACCATAATGTTAGGTGAGATACATCAGGTGCATAAGCTTCGGTATCACATCATTTCTGTCACATGAGAAGCCCAAGATAGAAACATGTTAAAGAGCAAAATGAAAAATAGATAGTAGGAAACAGGTAATAGAAGAAAGAGGACCAAAAGATGGAGGAAGGAGGGAGAGAAAGAGAAAAGAACACAAAAAAACCAGAAGATGTGGTAAATACATAAGAACTGCCCATGATGACTGTGGTCATTATGTACTAAGAAAAAAAAAATGACACCAAAGGATATATTTGGGGACCATGTCCTGAGACACTTGCCTAAGTTTGTACTGTATATGATTACTGTAAACTGTTGGAATTATTTTCAAGATTCTGAGGTAGATAAACAGCTGCTCCTGAGAAATCAGGGTTACAAGCTCACTCTCAGAACTAGCTCTTCTTGTAGACTTTTTACAAACATGCACAGTAAATGGCCCAATGCAGTAGCAGCAGCGGCAGTGGCGGTGGCGGCAGTGAGCCCTGCAGGTCCCCAGAGGCTGCAGCTCTGAGCAGGTGAACATGGTAGCTGGAGACAGGCCTAGCTACCATGTGGAAGGGAGTGAAGAGGTAAGTGGATGAACAACAGCTTGAGGCCAGGGCACCACAGTCTAAAGGGTGCTGCATTCATCCAAGTACAGAACTCAGTGGACACGAATCCTGGAAAGCAAATGTCCAGGTGGGGAATCTCCATCTTTTGAGAACTTGGGTGGCTTGCAGAGCTCTGGATCAGTGATCAGGACAAGCAAACAAAGTTTATGATCAGCTGTTTGAGAAGGGATTTTGTACATGTGGGGCCACAGTCAGGCCCAGACGATACAGATGTGTGTGTGTGGAAGTTGGTGTAGGAGTGTGGAGCTGGCAAAGACCACAGTGAAGTTAGCTGACAAATTTTTGGACAATAAATCCCCTTGTATCTAAAATATTACATCAATTAAGTAGCACACACTACTAATATGTGGGAATGAACCTTTTCCAATGGCATAGATTCACACTCTATACCTTTATGCCAATGCTCATGTGCAGAGTGCTTGCACCAGCACTGCTTCAGGGTGGCTGGAAGTTATCTACATGTGGTTGAAAGTAAATAATACTAAAGCCAGACCCACAGGCTGGGAGTTGGACCGTGGCCTTGCTAACTGGCTCTGCCCGAGGTCAACCTTTACAATGCTTGATTTAATCTATGGGCTAAGAGGAAAAGAATCTAAGATAACTCTAGGCTCTGCTCTAGCAGATCTGGAGAACAATGACAAATGTACTAATTTTAATTTTAAAAACTGATTATTTTTACTCTCATGAAGAGTTATTATATTATACATAGCACTTAAAATGGTATCATAAGTAGCATGCATTTTGAGCATAGATAAAACCCTTTCATGTCCAGGATTGTTAAGCATATGCTGGCAAAGCCAGAGATGAAACAGACAAGGTGGCCTGTTCATATAAAAGATGAATGCAGTCACCATAAGCCAGCACTGAGGCTGTCTGACCAAGCAGTGTGAAGCTGGCTCTTGATGGAGGGGATCCCTGCCTGTATGAGATTCTCAGCTTCCCACAGGGCTGATTGGCAGCTAGTTATGGCTTAGGTCTGTCCTAAGGAAGTTAGACCCTGGCAGCAAGTCATAGTAAATAACACACAATATAATCTATCAGTCTATCCTCTCAGTGCAGCAGTAATTTTGAAACCCGTAACAGAGAATTTCTTGTTTTTTTTTTTGGGCCAATGTGTGTTGCAATCATGACATAAAACTATTAAGGTATTTTGATAATGTTTCTCAAGTGGAAATAAATAAATGAGTGAATAATAAATATCTCCTCTCATCTGCCTGTGAGGGTCCCTGACCTAGGAGGAGAAGTAAAACAAAGAGGGGACATGGAAATGGCCGTGGAAAATCAGCTCATCCTCAGTCAGGGCTGAGATCATGCCAGCAGCGTTGAACAGTGTCTGAAACAGTAAGTGCTATTTTATGCCAGAAGAGCCTTGAGGGGGCAACATAAGAGCAAGTGGTGAGAACATCCGGAGGAACCTGAGTCCTGTAAACTCTGCACATATTCCACTCATTAACAGACTGATGTGTGAGATGTAAGCATTGAAATGCCAGGTAACTGCCTCGCCAACCCATAAACAAAAAAATTATGAGTGTGCATTTTAAAAATAAGCAGATGATGGGATGAGAAATCATTGTAATAATGCCTTTCTCAGTAAGAACAGCCAACTTGCTGCCATCAGAACTGTGCCATCCGCAGCTTAAAAGAGCTGAAGCGTGTCCTCGAGCTGATTGCTCTCGGCGTGTTTGCTTCCCTCTGTAAAGGACAGGGAAAGCTTAGTCCACCTCCCAGCTGTCCCTCCACACCTCCTGCTGAGCCTTCCACCCGCTCTGCCCACAGTGAGGGAGGCACCCGCTGAATGGGTCAGACCCAGGAGAGGTGCCAGCGTTCAGAGTGCAGAAGAGCACTGAGCACCTCAGCGGGGAGGAAACTCTTCTGTGGCTAAGCTGCGGGCAGGTTTCGGGCTCATTGTTTAATTGACATGTGATCTTTGACCGCCCAACCCATGACTTTTTTTTATTTCTGTGACAGTTGAGCTTTGGGTACAAGGGCAATCCCAGCAGAATCTTTGAAGGCAGACCTATGGCAAGGCTCCTCTGGTCATCCTTGAGCCGGCCCTCGATGCCCTCATGACGTTAGAACATCTCTCTTAGTTATTCTTTGCAATGCTGAGACAAAATCCCTGACTTTCAAAGTTACTGAAGGAGAGAGTTACTTCAGCTCACAGTCTGCAGAAGTTTCACTCCTTAGTCATCTGGCTCCAAGATGAGGTGGCGTGGAAGAAAGGCATCACAGAGGAGAGACAGTCCCTGGAAGGGTAGGCAGGAAGCAGCCAGCGGCTTCCCCCCTCTTCTTTTCTATCCTAAGACAGCAAGCCCACTGGTTGATATCACCCACCCCAAGAAGTGGGCCTCTATCATTAGTAAAGCCAGAGCCCTGCCAATCCAACCAGTGGACTGATCCAATTATCACACACCCTCAATTCATATTCACACATTCAGTCACTGCAGGAAAGCTCCACCTGTGAGCGCCTGAGGCTTGGGGGGGATAGCTACATGCAAGCCATAGCAACATCACTGATAATGGTTGGGCAAATCAGTACTACGCCAAAGCTGTCTCTAAACAAGCCTAGCTCTTGCTCATCAAGAGTGTTTTATATCAGTACCTGTTTGTGGTATGTAACATCCATGTTCTTTGTGTGAACTTGGAATATGTACATAACACATCTTTCTTTTTTATGCTGTTTTTCTCCACTCTCCATCTCTTTGACAACTTCCAATCTGAGAAAGGTCTGTCTCTCTATTTCCTATTATCTATCTTTTATTTTACTCTTCATTTATAATTTGGGCTTCTCATATAAAAGAAACCATTGATATTTAATTTTATGTATGTGACATGTCACTTAACCTTGTGGTCTCAAGGTATATCTATTCTTCTACAAGACTCCTTCACTGAATCTCTTACAGTGACTCAAATTTATCCTTTTGTATTGCAAGGTAGTACTCCATTGCATATAGATACCCTATTTTAATCTACTCATCTGTTCATGGACATACAGGCTACTTCCGAGATTTAGCTCTTAGGAGTTGTGCTGCTATAAACACAAGTAAGTATGTATCATTGCTGTGACATCTTTAATTCTTTTGTGAAGACACCTAGAAAGGGAGTAGCTGAGTCAAATAAAATTTCTAGTTTTAATTTTTTGAGGAATCTGTGCTGATTTCTATAGTGACTATATTACTCCACATTCTTCCCAACATTGTGTGGATTCCTTTCCCCCACAGCTTCTCCAGCATTTGTTGATACTTGATTTCTTGGTAATTACCATTCTTTCTGGGATGAGATAGAATCTTGGTATTCTTTTACTTTTCGTTTCTCTAATGGCCAGTGTTGTGGACCATTTCTTCATGTATCCATTGGCCATTTGTACTTCTCCTGTGAAGTATCTATTCATTTCAATGACTCATAGTTTGATTTGGTCATTTATTTGGTGGATCCCATTTTTAAGTTCTTTATATATTCTAGACATTAGTTCTCCATCTAAGGAATAGCAGAACCACAATGTTTTTGCCATTTTGTAGACTATCTTTCCACTGCTGCTTGTTTCTTTTGTGGTGCAGAAGACTTAATTTGGTCTGATCCTGTTTGTTTATTCATAGTGCTATTCTCTGTGCATGGAGTTCTGTTAGGAAGTCTCATCTACGCCTCTGACACAGTGTATGTTTAAAGCAACCATGGCCATGTTCTGTTCCAGACCTGTCCACGAGAAGTGGCTGGCTTAGAACCTGGGTCTGTAGCATCATAGCTATTAGCTTAGTGCACTACGGGCAACTTCCTTGTATCTTATTACTTTGGTACCATAGCCCTTAAAGACAGATTCCCTTGGAAGTCCATTGCAGACAGCAGGTCAAGTGGCAAAATATGTGGCTGTCATGAGCCTCTGCCTCACTGTCCCAGGCTGTCTCCCTTGTGACCTCAAAGAGTTCTGTGGAAAATCAGTGTCCTATAGGATGGAACTCCCACTCTGCAGCCTGGAAGGCTGAGGTCCTCAAGCTAGTTTTAATGTTCCTAAATAGACTGCTGCACAAACCACCCCACTTAGTGGCATGGAATAGTGACCACCTTTTGCACACAGATTCTGTGGAGAAGGCAGGAATTCAGACCTGGCCCTGCAGGATGCCACACCTCTGCCATGCTGGATCTCTAGTTCTCATCTGAGAGGACTCCAATGGCTGAGGCAGGAATCTTCACAGGGTTTGATGTGGTGCCTGGGAACCCAAGGCTGGGCTCATCCTAGAGCCCCACAGGACCTCTTCATTTGATTTTGTCTTCTATCAGCACTGCATCTGGGGTCCGAGGGATAGCGCCAAGATAAGACAGGTAGGGAGGGAGAGTCCTTAGAAGTCTGAATTGAAACCATGTGAACTTTGTGAAGGAGATGTGAAGTCTCATGACGTCACCTCCCCTGTCCTGTGTTGTTCATCATGGACACAAAAGTCACTCAAATTCCACAGATGCTATGATGGGGGACAGGGATGCCCACGGTGGGTGTGAGATGGCGATACATGGAGGCTACTGTCTTTAAGAAAGGTGATCTGCTGCAGTCCATCATCTGGTAAAATTTATTGCCCAACACACAGACACTGCTTCCTGAATACCTCAGTGCCTCATCATGACAGTCCATGCATCAAGTTCAGAATCTCATCATCTAAATCATGCCTGAAGAGATCGGTTGAGGTTGAGGTCCTTGAGTGCAGTTTAGGCATGCTACACAGCCCCAACTTCCTGGAGCAATGGTTCCGCATTTACTTGGTTGCCACTGTAGATTCGACAGATGTACACAGGTGCTGGAAGATACCATGGAGCCCATTTCTGGAGCACACAGCCTGCTATATTTGCCTATCCTGCTTCTTATCTGTCCACATATATCTTGTCTCAAAAATATCACCCTTCTACTGGTGCCTGTATTTGTTCACAAAGTCTTTCCTGGACAGAATATTCTCTCCAACTCTTCCTTGTAAAAGTTGGTCCCAACTCAGTCCCACACCTACCTTCCATGCTTTGAGTCTCTTGGGACACTCCACCTTACAGCTGACTCTTCATACTCTCAGCTGATGAGTGCCTCTGCTATGCCTAGTTTGGTGCCAGAAGAAGCAAATCAGACTCAGGTTAATACTCAAAAAGCATACATACTTGTGAGGAGGCACATGGCAATTAAAGAGTGATACGAACAACAGTGAAAGATTGAGAGTGACTTCAGGGAGGTCCAAAATGCCAGGAGCATCAGTAAGGAAAATGGAGCTAGCAAATTGTATAGGGAAAGATCTCCCAAAGACTTGATTGTGGGTGAAGAGTGGGGAGCAACTGAATAGAGGAGTTGTAAGCAAGGGACACAGGAGAGGAAGGAGATTGGGTGTGGAGACTTGGGAAGCATGGGGTCTAGGTTGGCATCCATGTTTGGAGACCGAGTAGCATCAACTCCAGCACTCTAAGTGCTGCCAGTTTTGACTACACTGGCCACCTCAACACAAATTATACTCAAATCTACATCATGTTCTGACAACTCATATTGTACGGTTTTGACTTGATTCACTGTTAAATCCACTGATTTATCTGGTTACACAGATAAATTTTTCTCAAACTCTAGGGTAAAGCTCATAAGGTTGTAAGTTGTATTTGTATATTTTTTAAGTCACCATCATATGGATGTGTAAGTTCTATTCAATAACTATTTGGATGAAAGGATGCATATGAAGAAGAGCATATGAAGAAGTTAATTTAAGGACATTTTTGGTAATTCTTTCTAAACTATCAATAGTACTCATTAAAATTGCTAAAGCATGATCTGTTATACAAAGTCAAATTTAGGGCCACTTTCAGAAGTGCCAGTCATTTTTCAGAGCCAATGTGAAATGTGTTCAAAAGGTACTTACTTGAGGAGGAGGCAACTTCCTGGGAATCTCTGTGGAAACTGACTATGGCTTTGGCCTCGAAGGAGACAATCTTGTGCACCCCCCAGCTTGGGCTCTAGCCCCGGGATCAAGCAAAGTGAGGAGCCATAGTGTGTCAGTGTCCCACAGCCCGAATCTGGTCCTCATAGATCCAGGGAGCCGACCACGTGTCCAGCTGCCTCCAGGCCTGGTCAGGCCTGACCTGATGATGCACAGAGGTCCACAGCCTATGGAATGGTGCCCTGGGCCATTTGCCCAGATTCCGCAGCAGTCAGTACTATGAGACAGCCGGGGGCCGATTAGAAGTAAATCAAGAGCCAGCGATTAAGATCTGTCTCAGTATGGGAGTGGTGCTGTATTGAAGCAGGACGGTGGGCACCAGATGCTTTTGAGAATGAACCCTGTGAAATCCTGTACGCAGAGCAGAATTCTTTGGTGGTTAATAAGGGTCTTGATGGAAATCAGCTTGGAGGTGTGAGACTGAGTCAGGGAAGGCCTGAACTGTCGGTTCTGCTGGAAGTAATCCAAGGAAAGAGAAGAGTGCTTGAGGAGATGCAGGGGACAGAATCAGACTGACCTCTCAGGTGCACATTAGAGAATATTAGAGAGGGTGCACACTAGCAGGACAGCAGAAGCGAGAGCACCACCATCATCTCTGTCCTCGTGAGATTCAGGAAGTAAAGCATCGTCCCAAGCAGGGGGTTCTGGGCATGTCAGCTGCCGCCTTTTAGAAACCCCAGAATCCTCAGGGCAGACCCCAAATCATGCAGAAGCTTTAGATGTTATGTTATTTGGACACAATTTAGTCTGATGATGAACCTTTCCTTGTTCAAGCAGAACAGCTCCAACCTGCCCTATGTAGAGCTCAGCTTTCAATGCTCACATAGTGAGAGACAACTTGAACCCAGGAGGAGCCTCGCCAGGACAGCCAGTGTTTGGCTCAAACTGATGTGCCTAGGATTATGGCACCCGAGGGCATCTAAGCCTGCAGAGGGCCCATTTGGATTTCTCAGTAGTCCTTTGAGGACCCCAGGGTCACTTATAAGCAATAGTTTGGCTCAACACAGTTGCAGAGAAAATTTTGCCCAATGTGACTTCCTCCAGCAGCTGGGGTATCTGCACTGCACCATGGCTAAAGGTGAGGCAGAAACCAGCCTGCAGGTAGGACTGTCCTCTGGCTGTGACCACCAGTCATGCTATGTGAGCTGGGATGGGTCGGGAAATGTCTAGCAGATGAGTCAAGAGCATCTCTGGGGGAGTCTGTAGATGACTGGAGAGGCCAGCAAACCAAGTGGGGGAGACTCACCCCAGGGGTGTGGCCCTGGTGTCAGGCTTGTCACTATGACAGAATTAGAGGGGAAAGAAGAAAGGAGTGTCAAAGGGCTGCAGTCCTCACCATCTCCACTGGACCTCAGTTTCCAGTTTCCTCAGTCTTCCAACACAGACTTGCATAGGTGATCTGTGGGCCGCCAGGCCTCTGGCCTAGGCTGGTCCTGAGTTAGGACCCCTCTGGCTCTGTGGCCCCATTGTCCTGGGTGAGCAATGACTGGATCCTCTGACTGTCCAGCCTGCAGAAGGCTGTAGTGCACTCGTTCCTCTCCAGTCCTGCAAGGCAACCTAACAAATCCCTTTGTGTCTTTATACATATATTTCCTGCTGGTTCTGTATTGCTAGCGAATGCTAACAAATATACATAGCTAATGCTGAGTGAGCCATGTTGGAGGCTTTCTTTTCTTCTCAGTGCCAGAGATTCCCAAATCAGCGAAAAAGCTTTGAAAGTGATGCTTCTGAAAAGGCTGGAGGCTCTGGCCTGCGACCCAGTCTGTACCGTACTGTCGGTCCCCAACTTGATTCTTTTTTTTTTTTTTTTTTTTTTTTTTTTTTTTTGAGACAGGGTCTTGCTTTATAGTTCAGGCTGGACATGAACTCACTATGTAGCCCAGGCAAGCCTCAAGCTCAGGAATCCTCCTGCCTCTGCCTCCAGAGTGCTGGGATTACAGGTTGGAGCCACCAAGCCTGGCATTTGTGGTATGTGGTACTGATCGCCAGTGTGTGTGTATTGTTGTATGTGGTTACTGGGAATCGAACCAGGAAACTTGCACTTCCTAGGCAGGCACTGCAACCATTGAGCTAAATCTCTGGCCCTCCTAGCTCGATTCTTATGAAGAGCTGTCTCATATGCATCCATTTCAGGCCACATTCTGGTGTGCTAAGAGCCTGTGTAGCAGGAGGCTCTTACATCTTAGGGTGACAGTTATGTTTTAGGGTGCTTTTTGGGTTTGAAACATAGACAAAGGGCCCCAAAGTTTCACTCCCTGCACTGACCCATAACAGAATCAGTCTTTTGCTAATCCCTATGCAAACCCTCCAGTGCTTATGAGTACCAGGCTAGCCCACTGCCATGCTAGTGCCATTTCTTCCCTCTCACACTCAACGTCTGTACTCATCCCCGGAAGAGGTTGGGTTACCCAACACCATCATTAATTGGCAGGATGGGGGAAGAGCCGATGTGTGGCCAGGTCATGTTACTTTGTTTACTGGCACTTGATCATGTCAGGAGGGGAGCTGACACCTCTCAATCTCAGGGGTAAGGACCTGGGTAAGAAAAAACCCAGGTCTGCTTCCAACCATGTGTACATTTGCCCTCAATGTTTACTGCTCAGGGAGGTCTGGATTGAGTGCTTCTAGGGAATGCAAAAGACACCATGAACTCAAGAGGCACCGTGTTTCCAAGCCACAGTCAGTGCTGGCAGGATCACAAAAGCAAGCTGGGTTAGCATGCAAGTCTAGGCTCTGACATATGGTGGGAACTCTCATCTCAGGCCATACGAAGCCTCGCGTTGCTGGGGAAACTGAAGAGTGCAGACACCCTAGCAAGGTGTTTGCAGCCATGGCCCATGTCTTCTCTTGATTTACCTAATTCTCAGCCTACAGCTACGTTTGCCCAATACAGAGGACCCTCAAGCAGCCTAATTATCCTTTTCATGTGTTTTCCATGTTTCAGAAAATGCACGTGAAGCAGCCAGGATGATTTCAGTATTTGCCTCTTTGGTGGCCTGGCCAGCACACATGTATAGGTATCCTGAAGTCATAGTCGGCGCGAAGCAAGGCACTTAGTCTCTGTACCACTCTGGGCTCCACTATTCTGGCTTCTTGAATGGGAAGGTAGCACTCACTACCAAGTCATCGTTTTTGTCTCCTGGTATCGTAGGGCTCCGAATCTTCCTGGTGACCAGGACACATTTAAACATGTACACTGTGAAGGAGCACTGACTTCGTGACCACTGTGGGGACCGTGTGCTGGAAGGCTTGTCTTTTTACAGAGGCTGTTTTATTTATAACAATAAAGACTTGTGCCAGGAGGAGGGAGTGAAATGACAAAAGCATTCAGTGGGTTTCTGGCTTCATTGGTGCTCACAGTTGATGGAAAGGCAAGATTTGTATGCAAAAGAGAAATAAAAATGGTATAAAATTCCTCTCCCAGTCTTAGAGAGAGAATGAGTAAATCACCATGGGAGAGTGTGTGTTCAGCCCATGTGGACCAGAAAGAAGAATTCCATGCTCCTTAGATGTTAAGGAGAGAGCCATCCAGTATGACACTGAAGCCTATACTCAAACTATTACAGATTTCCATGTATACTATTAAACAGATATTGACTTTCATGAGGTTATATCAAGATTTATTGGCCCAAGAGGTAAATATTGACTGATAAGATGTTGAGGTCAATAATTACCTCCAGGGACAATAAATCTTTATATTCACAGACACACAAATTCAATAGTCAGTGTGGTTTGTTAGATTAAACACAAATTCCAAGTCATTAGATCTATCTGGAAATCCCTTTTCATAACCATGATTTCTGACAGTTTATAATTCATCTTAAGACAGCATATTTTAAATCAGATTCGATATAACTCAAGATGAGAAAGTTAGTTTTATTTTTAATCAGAGCCTTCTGGAAAAAGTTGTTTTATACATTTCTCCAGGCTGGCTAATTCTATTTTAGCAAGTAGTCCAGTAATTCTCACACGGTGGGGATTCAGTATATGATTTTGAATGAAGTTACTCTTATAAAATTTGGCATTTAAGTTCTTAATTTACAGCCAAAGCTGATAAAAAATATATGTTATATAACAACCACCAAGAATTACTTTTGCTTGTTTCTTTACGGCAAACATATTTATTGAGAATTGATTTTAGTGTACAAGGCATTTCAGGAAAAACCTACCAAAATGATGAGCTTAGAAGAATTTGTATGGTTTGTTAGCTTAGTGCACATTTACTGAGAATTTTATTTCAATCAGATATTAAATTTTTAGTGCATTTAATTTGTATTTAATTGAGAATTTAAGTTTAAAAAATATAAAAATATACTAAACACTGTAGTTGAAAGAGCTTAATCTTACTTAGGAGATGAATTATTTTGAGATAAATATCTAAATGCACCTTCTAGCAGGAAGGACTAATGCTTGAGGCTGGCATGGGGACCACAAGCCACATAAAGTGTGGGTGTACCGATGAGCTCTTTGCAAACATGTGCATGGTATGTATGCTTGTTCTTGGATACTTGCATGAATGTGCTTTACCTGTGCTTCCCAAACCACATCATAACCACACAGGTATGCCACCTCTTGTTCTCCCAGTCTCTCCGCTAGGCCCTCCTCTCCACTCACTGATGTTCTTCTTAGAACAGGAGGAGGGAGATGACTTAAACATGACCTGTGGAAGTCTCTTACTGGCCTCTGGGTACCCTGTAAGAAATTTAAAGATGTCTCAAGAAAGAACTGGGAATTATCAGCTATACCCATGTGCCAAACTTTGTGGTTTAATCATTGTTTGCCATGTATAAAAGATGATAAACATGTATGGTGGAAGTGTAAACTTTTAAAAATACAGGAAAGGGCACGTTGCCATCAATCCCCCTCAAAAGGCTCCCCTTTGCTTCAAAGACTCTTAGCCCATCACTCTTGCCACTTTATGAAGCAGTTCTGGAAGTCTTCTTTCTTGAGGGTCTTTACAAGGTATAATTAAAAAAATGAATGCTGTGGCCAAGAGCAGCAATCCATGGGAAGCAGGCTTGAGAAAAGCTGACCCCATGTCCTTATTCACTTTACCCTCTGGATCTGGCACTGTGTGATTTCTGGCTCTTCCCCAAAGTGAAATGACCATGAAATGTAGACTTTTTAGTGGCTGCAGGACACTGAGGCAGTGTAGCTGAAGACACTAGGGAGAGAGAGCTTCAGAAGTGCTTCAGAAAGTGGCAGCAATGATGGGAAAAGTGCGTTCGGAACCGGAGGAGTACTTTGAGGGGGCTTAATGCCAATGTGTCTTTTACTGTAGCATATGTTTGGATCACACTTCATGTCAAATGCTTGCTGTACTTCTGCACAGAAATACACAAGCACATTTAGCAGTTTAGTTTATGTAATCAGTGTGATTTCTGTCATTAAGGACAACCACTATTACATATCCAGTGTACATTTGTCCACTTGGTAGCAGATACATGCATATGTCAGTCACCTAAATGTGTCGTGTGCATCATGTATGTTGTTCTGCATCTCTTATTGCATACATTGTGTTTTCAGTATCTAATCAATATACTTTTTAAATAATTAGTTCATGTGCTGAATGGTTTAAGAGACTTGAGACTACATGGAAAAATTCACATTCCAATACATTCCTGGGTTCATGTTTTATATTGCATTTCTCTTGCTTGTTTTACTAGCACATATTTGTAGTACATATGTTGGTATTACTTGTGGGGAGTTGGTGCATGTGCATAATATGTATTAATTCTTCTTCTCATCTCCCTTTCTCCTTCTCTCCCCTTCCTCCCTTCTCCTGATGCCATTTCCATTTGAGAAAGAGCTATGCCTTTGCTTCCTATTATCTGTCTTTTATTCTGCTCATTTATAATCTTGTATTAAAATTATAAATACAAGAGAAACCATGCAGTATTAAAGCTTCTGTGTCTCATTTATTTTACTTCCCTTTATGTCTTAAGGTACATCCATTTTCCTACAAATGATTCATGTTTATCCTTCTTTATGGCAGAGTAGTACTCCATTGTGTATAAATACCACCCTTTTTTATCCATTCACCTGTTGATGGGTATGGGTATATGGGCTGCTATGAACATAGGTATGAAGTATTTCTATATTATGATGTCTTTACCTCTTTCATAAAGATACCTGGAAGGAGAATAGCTGGATCAAATGGAATTCTTAGTTTCAATTTTTTTTATTGATTTTATTGGTACAATTTATATATACATTGTGATCACAAATGACATCGAGGATTTGTACCAGTATGTGAGATAATTTAATTCTCATTTTTTCCCATTCCCTGACCCCCAAGTCTCCCACCCCCTATATATACATGTATGTATGTATGTATGTGCATATATCCCATTTTTTCCCTTTGAATAGTTTCTTACTATTTCATAATACCTATCATACATTTTAGAACTCATTTATATCTTCAGTTTCTCAGGCCAGAAAAAAAAACATGGTATTTATACATCTGTGTCCTATTTATTTAACTTACGAGTATGTCCTCAAGGTATATCCATTTAAGTATAAAAGACTCAAATTTATCATTATTTATGGCAGAGTAATACTCCATTTTAATAAAAGGCAAACAAAACAAAGCACACCTTTAACCTCTCTCCAGTTGATGGGCATTTTGATTATTTCCAAGATTTAGTTATCACAAACTGAGCTGATATCAACATGGGTGCACATATGTTGCTGTGATATGAATCTTTTAATTCTTTTGTGTATATACCTAGCAGGGGAATAGCAAGGTCAAGCGGGACCCTTATCCTAGTTTTTTGAGAAATCTCCACATTGATCTCCATAGTGGTTGTACCAGTCTACATTCTCACCAATAGTGAAGAAGGGTTTCTTTCTCCTCACAGTCCTGCCAGCATGTGTTGTTGGTTGTTTTCATGATAGCAGCCATTCACGACAACACTAAGATGGAATCTCAGTGTTGTTTTCCTTTGCATCTCTCAAATGGCCAGCGATGATGAACATTTCTTTGTGTCTTCTATAGCTGCTTTTACTTCTTCCTCTGAAGAGTGTCCGTCCATTTCAGATGCCCATTTTTGAAATGGGTCTTTACATTTGGGAGGGGCTGATTTTTTAAAGGTCTTTGTATATTCTAGATAGTAGCCCTTTGTCTGAGAAACAGCTGGTATAATTTTTTTCGCATATTGTCAGTTGTCTTTTAGTTCTGCTGGTGGTTCTCTTTTGGGAAGAAGCTTTTTTTATTTTACTTATTTATTTATTTTTAAGATAGGGTCTTGCTTTATAGTTCAGGCTGGCTCTGAGCTCATTATGTAGCCCAGGCAAGCCTGAACTCAGCAATCATCCTGAGTTCTGGATACAAGTATAAGCCATTACATCCAGCATTGTGGTATGTGGTATTGCTTGTTGGTGGGTATGAGTCATCATGACTGATATTGTTAAATGTGGTTACTGGGATTGAACTCAGGGCTTTGTGCTTGCTAGGCAAGTGCCTGAACCACTGAGTTAAATCTCTAGCCCTGTGCACAATCTTTTTAATAAGATGAGATCCCAGTTGTTGATTTCTTCTGCTAGTTCCCATGCTGCTGAGGTTTTTTTTCATAAAGTTTTTCCCTAAACCAATGTCTCTAAGAGCTTTATGTAACCTGTTTTACAGCAGGTTTAGTGGTTCTAATATTGAGGTCTCTAATCCACTTTGATTTGAGCTTGATACACAGTGAAAGACATAGATCTAGCTTTAGTCTTTGGCAGGTTGAAACCAATTTTTCCAGCACCATTTGTTAAAGAGGCTATTTTTCCTCCGCTGATGTTGCTTGGCTTCTTTGTTAAAAATGAGGTGGCTTAGTATACTTAGCATTGTTTCTGGATCTTCTGTTCTTTTCCACTGATCTTCAGGTCTGTTACTTTGCCAGTACCATGCTGTTTGTTTTTTAATCACTGTGGCTTTGTAATATCATTTTAAATTAGGAATTGTGATACTCCCTGCCATGTCCTTGTTGCCTAGAATTGCTTTTGGTATTCTAGGTCTTTTGTGATTCCAAATGAATTTTTGGATTGTTTTCTCTAGATCTGGGAAATATGCTGCTGGGATTTCAATCAGGATTGCATGAAATCTATATAGTAGTTGTGGGAGTATAGCCATTTTGATGATATTGGTTCTTCCTACCCCGGAACAAGGGATGTCTTTCTATTTTCTGATATGCTTTTCAATCTCCTTGTTCAGAGTGCTGTAGTTTTCAGAGTAGAGGTCTTTCACTTCCTTTGTTAGATTGATTTCTAGATATTTCATTTTTTGGGGTGCTATTGTGAAAGGATTGAGTCAAGGATGTCCACTATCAACACTCTTGTTCAGTATAGTGCTGGAAACGCTAACCACAGCAATTAGAGAAGAGAAACAAAAGGAATAAAGATAGGAAAGGAAAAAGTAAAAAACTGTCATTATTTGCTGATGACATGATACTCTAAATAGAAGATCCTAAGAACTCAACCAAAGGACTGCTAGAGTTAATTGACAAATTTAGTAGCATAGCTGGATACAAAGTCACCGCTCAAAAACCAATAGCCTTTTACACAAACAACAGATTCATTGAGAGAGAAATTGGAGAGTCAATGTCTAGTTTCAATTTTTTTAATGTAAACTAGAACTGCAATGGCTAGCAGCATGGAGACCTCTCAAAAAGCTGAAATTAGATTCCATTTGCTGAACTGGAATCTGCATATCCTGTGGAAATAGAGATGAGTGGCAGAGAGATATGTCCAAAAACTTGATATATGTGATGGGGAATTATTTATTAATGTGGTATATTGCATGTAAGTATATTATTTATGGAAAGGTCTACCATAGTATTCATTAAACTCTCAAAGGAGTCCACAAACTCCTTTTGGAAAACCTTTTAAAAAGCCATATTTAATTTCAGTGCCATAGTGAAAGAAACTGACACTAGATAAAGAAAAATAACAATATACAGTGAAGTCTCTGTTAGAGAATGCATAGGTAAGCTTTTCAAATTTACTTTTTCTGTCTCTGTGGGAGGCCACCGAGGTCACTGACCTCAGAAGAGATGGTGCCATTCTCCTGAAACCCCAGTTAGTGTCCAGAGAATGTTACACAAGCAAGAGTTTTCATCATCCCTACTTCCTGTCATACTACACATGTTCTTTCTTTCTTTCACACCTTTCTGCTTTGGTGCTACCTGCCACACTGTGGTTTGGAGGAGGCATGCAGAAGTGAGCTTCCCATTGCTGAATGCAATATTTACTGCTCACAATTTACAAGAGGACAGGTTTAATTTGACTCACAGTTTCAGGGGATTCAGTCAACGATCAGCTGACTCTAAGGCAGAAACATCATAGCAGAAGGATGTGGTGGGCAAAGGTGCTTAGGTCATGGCAACTGGGCAGCAGAGCAGGGGAGCCATGCCAGAGAGGACTGAACATGGACCCTGAGGCCATGCTTCCACAATGCCCCAGTCACAGACAGGTGTGTTTTCCTGCTTCCCTGGGCAGCTCTCAAGCCACCCAACTGAACAATCAAGCTTGCCATCACAAGAGCATCATCACTGGAGCTGGTACCATGATTTGAGTCTCTGCAACCATGAAGTAAAAAAAATATTTTCTTCATAAAGTATCCAGGCTGGGATATTTTATTATAGCAATGGAAAACCGACAACCATGACATTAGAGGTTGGGACATACATCTCCTACATTCCATAAACTTGTGTTCATGCATTACCATGAGTAGAGTCCAGGCCTCCCCTGCACTTCCTTGGATTTTACTAGTGTCCTTTTCTCAGGGTTCCATTTCAGGCCCCACATTTCATTTACTTACAGATTTCTATAGATGGCCTTTGCCTGAGACACTTCCCTTGTTTGTTTCTGATGAGCTTAGCAGTTTTGAAGAACCCAGTTCCTGTGTTTTGCAGAATATTCCTGGATTAGTATCATTTGCTTTTTTTTTTTTTTTTCTTGTGGCAAGACAAGGATGCAGTATTGGGAGAAAGGCATCTTTGTCACAATTTACCAATCATCCACACTGTCAGCGTGACTTCTCCCAGCAGTGTTGACCTCCAACACCTGTCTGAAGCATTCTTGGTCGGGTTGCACTGGTCACAGCCTGTGTTTATTTGGAGGAGTCCCCTGTGGGCTTCACTGGAGGTTGGGGCTTGTGTGACATCAGGTGGAGAATCTACATGCAGGGCTCTGAATTCTTCTACAGGGGAGATTTCTCTCTCTTAGCTTATGGATTTATCAAGCCAGTGATGTCAGTATGGAATCAGGGTCTGTCTGTCTGTCTGTCTGATGTGAAGACTTCCTGAAAGGAAGGCTACCAGAAAGGATCTGGTACTACAGGTTGCTATGGGTTGACCTTGTGTCCTCCCTACACCAACCCCTAAACTCCTGGCACACTTCCCACATTTATTTGAGGTCTATTTTAGAGGAATTGCCTCATGTGTGTATGTGTGTGTGTGTGTGTGTGTGTGCGCGCGCGCGCGTGTGTGCATGCGTGCATACACATGCATGGCTGGGTGGCTTCCCCTGGTTTCACTTTCCAGGCTCAGAGCCTAGGAAGGTGATATATGTGGACACACAGGGGCCGTCCCAGTACTATGCACCCTGGAAAGTGAGAGGCGCCCATTGTGAGCCTGGGCAAAGTCCCTACTCTTGCCCATTTTGCCTCGTGACATAAGAGGGTCCCTCATACTCAAGACCCCCTTCCACTCAGTTTCCTACTTTGTCTCCTTGGGGTTCAGGGCCACAACCTGTTGCTGCTGCGGGTGCAGGAAAACTGCTCTGAGTCCTACAGTTTCTTCCTAGCTCACTCTTACCTCCTTAAACAATTTTTATTACATTCTCACATTATCCTAATTTGATCATGTCATAAATTTTCTGGCAACATAGTGGTTATTTTTCGATGTCCTTTTAAAATAAGGTACACACACACACACACACACACACACACCAAGGAAGACAGGAAAAATGACATCGAAGACAAGGAGGGAATATATGAGAAAGAACCCAAGCAAAGAAGGAAAAACAGGGAGAGAGAGAGAGAAGAGATCAAGAAAAAGCAGTCAGGATGCCTGGACTGTCTTGCGATAATTCGAGAGAATATGTTCGTGCACCAGCAGGGAACAGATTTCTCCCTCCCAGCCGGTTTGCTCCTCACAGACTGAGTAACAGTTTTAAGTCCATGTGGGATGAGGCTATTTCGATTTCGAATTTAACTTCAGAGCTAATAATTTTAATATGCAGAGTTATTATTAATAACTGTTATGGCTTCCTGACAATGTGTTAGACACAGAATTCTCAAGTAGATGAAGAGCAAACGCTTCTTGTTAGTACAAAACAACTGTGCATGTTCCGATTTGTGCATTAGGAGGTTTCCTAATTTCCTTTGCATTACCTTGGGTACAGTCCTAAAGACGGGGAAAATTTCCCCATAGGCAGCTCTTTAGTATCTGCAAGTAACTGGCACTCGCGTGTCCGCCTGCTGAAAAGCAGAAGCTAAACCTGCAAGTTGTCTAATATTGCTAGCATCGCATAGAATACTTCCCAAAACTGCTGAAAAGCAAACAGTACACTGCGTCCAGTGGTGTATTGATGTATCTTCTATCGCATGCCAGCCGCGCTGATAGGCAGCTAATATAAATTATATATCAATTGCGAATTTTATAGATGAGTGAAGTTGCTATGGAGAAATGAAGTTACTTGACTGAAACCACACAAGAAAAGATCCTAAAGGCACAAAACAAAACCCCAGGGACTAGGATATGAATCCTCCTAACTGTGAGCTCTGTAAACTGTAACACTGGTTGGTAAAAACCTGCATTTTGGAGGGTCAATTAATTGAGATATGTTCAGTGTGCTGACACTTGGAGATGCATTTCTGTGATGGTTTCATTTACAATGGGTTTTAAATTTTGAATGAGGATTGAATACACTGAAGTCAACTAAGACAACTCTTAAAAACATGCAAGGGTAAAAGTAGTCTGTGACTAATTTTCACACAAGAATAAGAGGGAATTGCTTGTATTTACTTTCTACATTGTTACTTAATTTTTTATTTCAGAGAAAGAAAGAAATAGTCAAAAGTAGCACTTGTGGGAATGAGGATAAAAATAACATGCTTTCTCATGATGTACACTGTGGTCGTGTAGTTCATCTAACTTTTGGCTGGTGAAAGAGAAAGGGCAAAATGTCTTAATTGAGAAGAATGGCTGACATATACATTTTTCACAACTCCTTCTACTCAAGTGCAACAATGATGCATGTTTTAAATTTCTCAAACTCTGCACATTTGTGGTACATATGACTACCCTCCTTGTGTGAAGTTGGTGTGTGTACATAACTGTCTATTTTTTCCTCTCTCATCCCTGGTCCCCCTCCTCTCTACATGCCTTGATTCTCTTCCTATTAGAGAAACATTTATCTCCCTACTTCCAGCTATTTACTTTTATTTTGCTCTTTATTTGTAATTTAGGTTTCTTATCTACAGAGACATGCACTGTTTTAGTACGTGTGTCTGATTTATTTCACCCAACATTACAGTTATCCATTCTCTTACAGAGGACTGGCGTCCACCCTTCTTTACAGCAGAGTAGTGCTCCATTGTGTGGCGATACCACATTTCCTTCTTTCTTTCATCTGATGGACATACTGGCTGCTTCTGATATTTAGCTGTTATAAACTGTGCTTCTATAAAGGTTGTGAAGGTTTCACTGTAATATGACTTTATGATACGTATTAACTGGTCAGCTATGTGGTTCTTTTATGTTCTCTTGGCAGAGCTGGGGTCGAACCCAGGCTCTTGGCATGCTAGGCACGCGCTCTACCATTGAGCTGCATCCAGCTTCAAATGCCACTTTTTCCTTTCATTTCATTCAACAAGTACTTTTTAGGATTATACTCCAAAAGATGCGTTCTGCACCACGGTCTGTGACAGAGACACCCATGTCACATGTGAACACAACCTTCACTCAGGGACCATTGGCTGTTACTGCACACAAACTTCCAATTTCTAACTGGGTCGGGCGCTTTAAAACACCTGCCTATTTCCAGCAGGCATTGAGAGTAGCTCTCGGGGTCAGGAGGGTCAGGCCAGGAGCTGTGTGAGGCCTGGGGTCTCCCTGGGTCTGCACTGCCCTCAGGCCTCCCAGAGAGCTGGGAGCTTGGTGAGCTGGGGACTTTTCAGGCCACAGAGCCAAAGGGAGGCCTCGGCCTTTGCCATTCACTCCCAGGCTTGTTGGGTGCACAGGACACAAGCTGGTGTAGTCCATGTTCTCCTCTTCCTCCTTGATTTCCTTGAGTTTGTTAACCTCATTTCAAAGAGACAGGAAAGGTGTTAAGTTACTCTCGCGACATTCCTTAAAGAATCGGAGTCCCCTGCGAGTCTAGGAGAATCTGAAGTGAACCCGTCTCGCGGGAGCTGCGTGGGGAGTCAAGATGGAGGACAAGACCTCCTCAGTTGCTGTGGGAAGAGAAGCCTCGAGCTATAGTGCGAAAATTTCACAAGGGGTCCACAGCAGGCGCCCTGCCTGAAGAGCGGGTGAGGCAAGGCTCAGGGGCTGCTGCCCCAGGAACTAGACCGAAGGCATTTGTAGAGGAAATGTGCAAACCTGAAGAAATGAGTGAAGACGATGTTTACTCTGTGCTGCCTCGGGGTCCGTGTTTCCCAGGTGACCAGTGTTTCCCAGGCTCATCCCACCAGCAGGACGGGACAAGAGCAGGGAACCAGGGACTGCACCGCCCAAAACACTGACGCACAGCCACGCACAGGGCGGAGGAGACAGAACTGGAGTCAGGGTGGCCGGCGCCGGCCTCCCGCACCTGGTCTCAGTCCTGCATTCTTTGTGCAGGTAAAGCAAATAGTTGGTGTTTTATGTCCTCCCGTTGCTTCACCATATTTGGAGTTCAGTTTCTACAGTTGGGAAAAATTACTACAATCCCCCAATTTGAATTTATGCCTTGTCATACCGTATTTGCTTAATGAACATGGGCCTCTGTATTTCCTTTCATTTGTGGGTTTATGAATGTCAGCGTCACACTTATATGTGGTTTGATTTTTTGAAATGCCTATCCTGCCATAATTAAAGATACCTATTTTGGACAAAAACACTTTTCTCCTTCTTGTGACAATCCAGCATTAAATGTACCGAAAGGAAAAAAATCTAACTCCTGGGCTGAGACAAACAGCACTTTATATTTTTAATGTTCCTGCAATTTAGTGAGCTTACCTTGCCCAGTTTCTAGGCTGGTCTTCCTCTCCCAGCTTTTCCTCTGTATCATTTTTGTGGCTGCTCCATTTCTGTTTAATATTTGCTTATTTTTGTTGAAATCCCCAGTGCCGAAACCCACAAACCGAACAAATACTCATGGAAAACTCGGAGCGGCTCAAATGTCCTTGGAGACACTCGGTGTTTTCTTCTGTTTCTTTTTTTCTTTTTTTTTTTTTGGCCACCATTTGTCATCCTCTGCTTGGAGAGATCAACAGTTTTGAGCACACAGATCAATATTCTCTTAACCCAGACCTAATCTGGGGAAAGCCTCCGTGCGTTCACCTTGGCCTCCTCCTCTCTCCTGGGCTTGCCCTTTTCCTCTCCCTCCAGCCATAATTTTGTCGGAGTAAGACAGCAATTTTTCATCCTTTGGTCAAAACTGGTGACAAAGGAGGGAATAATGGTTGCTGACATACGAAATGATAGATTTGACATGTGGCGTGCTGAGCTGGGAGATCTCCCGCACCAGGAGACAGATAAGTGGGCTGCTGGTTCTCCTGACATCTGGGCCAGCCCCGCCCTCCTCCTGCCTGGACTTCTCTTTCTTCTCCCGCCCTTTCTCTTTCCTTTCTCTCCCTCTGTTTCTCCAGCCTTCCCTCTGTCCCTCCCTCCCTCTCTTTTTCTCTTTCCCTTTTCTGGAAGTTTTGTCTCTCTGTACAGGAAGCCAGCACACACTCTGCTCCCCTGTCCAAAACAAACATCTCTCCATCCCACCCTGCTGAAATGATCCATCTCCGCCCTTTCCCTAGCGTGGCAAGGGCAGGACAGCCGGCTGCTTGAGGAAATATTAGCAAATAGAGCCACTGAGAGAGAGACAGATGGGATGCAGAAACCAAACCAGCAGATTTCTGGACTCTGTCCAATGAGAGGAGTTTTTGAGTACGGAAACAGAACTGCTCTTTAATTTTCATGAGCATCAATAGTCAAGAAACACCTTTCCCTGGTCTCCTGGTCTCCCTGTTACAGACCCGCACAGAGGGTGCAAAAGGGTCCCGTTCTTGGACATTCTGGCTCAAGCCAACGAAGGCAGACAATGGCCAGTGCCAGGCCGGGAAGCAGCTCTGGGGACAGACCTGTGACCACAGCCACCAGCCGCCCTCTCCCCTGGGGTCCCTTACGTCTCCTGGCACAAAGGCTTCTTTCAGAACCTGCACTAACCCACCAGGAACAGTTCTGACTCCTGCCAGTCTCCTCAGTGCTCACAGTGAAAGCCCCCACACTTGGTGGTTATTTGCATTCTTTAGATTTGCAAAGCAAAGACCACTAACACCTCGACAACCGCTAGAGGCCCAACAAGGGAGCTGTCTACCCCCCTTCCCCAGTCCAGCTTCCCTTAACCAGTGCTGCTATTCGTTGTTTGTGTGGTAATTACAGCTCTTGCCCACCATGAAACAGCCAGAAACAGAAAAGTTCCCACCTCTGCCAGCCTCTGTGGTAAAATAGATAACTATGTGAAGGTGAAACATATTTACAAAGCCAAAAAATATCTTCAACTTTTCTTTGAGACAGCATAGAAATAATTTTTAACCTCATTCCAATAAAGTTCTTCAAAACTGCTGACTCTCTAAAGTGCAAAATATGATAGGAAAAGATGAGGCATGATTTTAATTGCTTAGTGTTTTTCTCTCTCTGTTGGTGAAAACATTTCTAGGACTACATGGTTCCACACATTCCATGGGATTTTTCACAGTTTCTACATCTCTGACATAGATGGAAAGTTAACTTGGAAAATTTCAGTATTTAGCTTTCAATAAAGGAAATTAATAGAGGAATTTATTTTATTAATAAAGGGAGGTAAAGTTTTGGAGGGATTACTTTCTTTTTTTTTTTTTTTTCCTGTATTGAGGATCAAACTTAGGATCTTGAACTTACAAGACAGGCGAGGCGCCATTGAGGTATATCCCAGGCCCTACTTTCTAATAAGTTTTAAGAACTCAAAGACTTACTTACTGAGAGAGAGTAAAATTATGTTTTAGATGTGTAAACATCTTGAGATGTGGCTATTGTGAAGAGAAGAAGTTAAGTTATAAAGAAAGTTAAGTAGGAAAAAAACCAAAC
This sequence comes from Thryonomys swinderianus, assembly GCA_004025085.1. NCBI lineage: Eukaryota > Metazoa > Chordata > Mammalia > Rodentia > Thryonomyidae > Thryonomys > Thryonomys swinderianus. The sequence goes on from PVIC010002506.1 coordinate 53,985, forward strand.
AAACAGAAACCTAGCAGAAATGAATTTCCCGTAAGGAAACTGTTTTGTACAAAAAAAGGTTCAGCATAAGGTGTGAATTTCATTCTTTTCCTTGTAGCTGGATTTGCCACAGAACTCTTATAGTCTCTGTTTTTGCTCAGTTAATCAGAAGGTGAGGGTTTGAGGTGCATTTCTGTAGGGTACCAGCCCCTTGGTGAATACTGCAGGAATCCTCTGGCGTTTTCTTTTTAATAGCAATTTCAAGTACAGGATTGCTGAAATGTGGAATCACTTTTGAACACACACCCCGATGAAGCACATTTGCAGGGAGTTGATCAAAATAAAGCCATGCCCCTGCTCCCCGGCAAGCAGCAGGGTAGGGTCTTGGCTCTCGCTGAGGCTGTGTCCAACCTGGAAGTGAGCTCCCTCTGCCTCCGGGAGCAGAAAAGGCTCCCCTTCCTGCCTGAGTGTTTGTAGCCACACTGTGAAAGAAGGTATTCGCCCCTCATTTTCTCCCCAGAGAATTCCACGATCCAGGCAATCCTGTAAGGCAACCGTAAAGCATCTGCCTTTGCTCCCTTCCACTGGCTCCCTCCCCGTAGAATGCAGAGTTAAGAGGATGTTTCTTGTTGTAGAATTAATCAGATTCATATTAGCGGTAGTAAATGTCATGTTGGCACCTTTTCCTTCTCACACATTGCAGTTTCGAGTCTTTGCTATGAGGGAATAATGAAGTCAAGATATGCAGTGCCATATACCAGGCATCTTTTTGTTAGGATGGATGAGAAATGAATTGTATCTGTTACCGAGGGGTCAGGGGAGCCGAGAGTTAAGAAGACTGCTTAGAGAAATGACATGTCAAAGGAAACAAAAACTTACTTTTTCAGTACTTTCTAGGCAGATTGCCTTCTGGGAAGTAAAACGTTCACAAACAGCCCTGTGTGAGAGGCTGGGCTGCTATGTTTCCCTACAACCGACTGAGTGCCTTTGAGGTTCTCACAGGTTAGTTACTGAGATCAATAAAATCAAAACTGGCTCCCCAGGGCCAGCTTGAGGGCAGTCAGGAGGAAGGGACCCTGTCCCAGCTTGCCTTGGGGCCACGTCCTGGGCTCGCTGCTGGGCTGCAGTTCTGAACGCCGACCCAGAGCGAGGCTGATGTCAGGGCAGATGCTGAGGAAGGCACCAGAGCCAAACTGGGAGGACCCTGGCCAGGACGAGGGTCCCTAGTCACACAATGTGCACCCCGTGGGCTGGGTGCCAGGCGTGCGGGTGTGCCCCTCCCGCAGCCTTGCTGCCCACTCACCCACCGCCCCGTGGGACTCTCTCTGGCATCTGTGGCAGCAGAGCTTCCTTAAGCTAGAAGTCAAACCACTTGACCCGTTGGCAGAGCGCACTGCTGCCGTGCTTGCCCAGCCTGCCTGATCTGTGGCCACACGCCATCGAGGCCCCCCTGCAAGCGTGGAGGACTAGGGAGAGCCTAGAGCCTTCTGGCGTCACAGCTGCCTGAGCCTCCTGTGTGCTCCCCTCTCCTCTCTGGCTAGTCGGAACTTCACCTTCTCACTCTGAGTGCAGTTTCCCCTTTTCTAGAGCTGCCCGCAGAAGGTCCCGCCAGCGTGAGGAAGCCTGTGGTCCTGTCGACCCAGGTCCTTGCAGAGCAGAATGCTTTGGAATTCGCCAGTGCCCCTCGGGAGCAGAAGCTTTTTCCCTTTTAATTGCTGTGTACTATTTCTTCACCCAGGGCTTCTCAACTGCCAGGAATGGAATATGGGTCATTGCCAGTGCTTGACAAGACGCAAACGCCATGGACTTGTCATACTAATCGTCGCGCAGATCTATGTTTTAATCCCTATTGAGAAAATGTCCGGAAGTAGCACCACCGAGTCTTTGTATGTGTAATGCATGATTTTTAAGGAACTACTGATTTGTTTTTTTTTTTTTTTTCCAAATTGGAGACCAGGGCACAAGTGACATTGTAAAACAATGTAAGATAATTTGTGATCTTTCCAGGACATGTATTCAGCTCAATGCCAAGTTCGGAATTCACCTGCTACAGTTTCCTGTACCAGGTCCTCTGTGATGCGGGATCACGAGGACTTAGAAGTTGCTTCAGTGTGTGGCCAGTGGAGACACTTGCTGTAATAGAGAGACCTATGAGCTCTGCAGGTATTTAAGAGAAGAGTCAGGATTAACTTCAACAAACTGTTATTTGCAAACAAATACAAGGTATCATCTCCATAGTCAGTCCTGCTCCATCCTCTTCGGCTGGACAGTTAACCCCTCTCCTCTCTCCCTTGTATTTAACATTAACTTCAATTTCCAATTGAGTAAAATTATATACTTATTATGTACAACATGAATTTGTGAACAACCTATACATTGTGCACAAGGGAATCTAGGTGATTAGCTGGACTTGGACGTCACACAGTCATCATTTAAGGTGAGAACACATAACATCCGTTCTTCTGTGTTTTCTGAGGATATGCTGTGTCCTTGTGAACTCTCACCTCATGCTGTACGGTGGGAGATCTTGAACTCATTCCTCCCTTCTAATGAAAAGAGGGAACAACAGTGTGAAGATGTACAATACGCCAGCACTGTGGCTCCTGAACACCAGGTGTGGTGGACCAGAAATCAAGAGATCCCCCTACGAGCGGGGCTCGTTTGTTCACTGTGCACAAATCACCTGGGATCTTGTCAAAATCAGAAACTTAGTCAGAATGTCTGGTGCTGCCTGGGAATCGGCATTTTTCACAAACCCAGGGCAGAGAGCAACATCTGGGACCAAGGCTGGAGGGTCTCTTGGCCAGGACTTGTGCTCTGCAGAAGCCTGTCCAGCAGGCCTGAGCATCTTTGATGGTATTCAGCACTTGCTGAGGATTCTTCTTCATAAAGAGCTGTGTTCCCAGGAAACCTAGTGTCGCACTCCATTGGGCTCAGAACTTGCAGCCTGGATTCCTGATTCTTGGGATGACCTGGGATTTTTTTTTTTTTTTTTTGAGACAGGGTCTTGCTTTGTAGTTCAGGCTGGGCCTGAGCTCACTATGTAGCCCAGGCAAGCCTCGAACTCAGCAATCCTCCTGCCTCTGCCTCCTGAGTGCTGGGACTATAGGCGTGAGCCACCACGCCCGGCACTGTGGTATGTGGTGCTGATTGCTGGTGGGTGTGAGTCACCATGCCCAGCACTGTATATGGTTATGGGGATTGAACTCAGGACCTTGCGTTTATGAGGCAGGCACCGGAACCACTGAGCTAAATCTCCGGCCCCTGACCTGGGATTTTGAAATGTTCCCCCAACCTCTGTCCTAGAGTGACATCTCCAGATTCTCTGACACCTTGTATGCTTCCAGGCGATAGTCTCCCCCGAGCCTGTCTCACCTGCAGCACCATGTTCTGTGTGTATTTACAGCACCTGCCCGGACAATGGCAATAGCAGTGCTCATGGCATTTGGGGCCGGTGACAGTTCTGGGGCTTGACCTTCATCGCTCACCTGAAATGAAGGCTCTGAGTTTCACTTCAAGGGCAGACACCTTCGTGAATGGTGTGGTGCTGTCCAGTCTTGGAGCTTTTATGGGGCCTTGAAATCTCCTAATTCCTCCCTAGAGAGTAACCGAGGTAAATCTTGATGTTGCCTTCTGCAGCGGGGTTCAGGTGTTTTCAACTCAAACAACTTTCAGAATTTAAAGTAATTTTTAGGAATTAAATTATCCAGATAACAGTGATGAAATGAACATTGCTCAACCAAATATCCAGTTTCCTGCCCCTCCTTTTTCCTCTCTCCAGACCTGTGTGGTTCATGACCCAGGTAACAGGCCAAGAGAGTTCATGTGCCGTGTACTGCTGAGAATAATCCCACGTGGCAGCTGATATTCCGGATTTACTGATAAGGAAGCTCAAGCTGATAAGGTCAGAGATTACTTCAGGCAGCACAGTGGTGGATGGCGTCAGACCGGTACACAGCTTCTAACCTTTCTCCTTCTGCTCCAAGCATGGGGTCACGCGAGAGTGGCAGGGACAGCACAGTCCTCCCCTCCAGCCCAGAGCGAGCTCTCCACCTTCCTGTCTGCTGAATCAGCTTCCGCTGACAGAGCCGAAGGCAGCCTCAGGGCAGCAGCACTGATCGAAGGCCTCCTCGGCATGGCACTCGTCTTCCATCTGTCCTGGGTCCTGAGCAGGACGCTCTGGGTTCTTCCTCTTACCTGCAGACCATGGCAGCTCTGGGGCTTGGCCTTGTGTTGCGCGGTGTCGACCCTCTCACACAATTGTCGGCCATTGCTTTGTGAGATGTCCCTTGAGCTGGGCCATCTAGTGCTTCCCTGGAGGGCACTGCATGCGGGCACGTGGAAATCCCACAGGGATAGGCCCTCCTCCTGCTTCCAGGCCACATACACCGCAGGTCCTGTTGCTTTGAGGACAGCTTTGTCCCCTGAGCTTAAGGTAGTATCTGCAGAGCTTCTCCAAGTGCAGGTGTTTATGTTTTACTCTACTGCAAAGAACTACTTTGGGGCGGATATGTCAGGACCTCGCATCCTGTTTTTTTTCTAAGTATGAGACAATTTTGAAAAATCGATCATTTATCAAAACAAGAAGTAAATAGAGTTAAACTGTAGAAAGTGGGGGCTGTCACACTCTCTGAGAAAATCCTAGTAGAACAACCATCATCACACCACACTGACAAGTGTGGAAATGTCATTGTTATTTTAGGGCAAAAATCAGTCAGCTTATGATTCCGTATTATTTAAAAATAATGGAACTGTGTATGCTGCACATGCAAGGTAAGTTACAGAAACTGCCAACTTTACAGGGAAATTAAATCTCTCTTGCTGAAAATGAGGAAATAGCTGGACTCATGATTCAAAAGACAATTGCAAGTTTTCATGTCCTTGAATATGCATTAATTAGTTTTTCAAAAGACTTATTTTTTAACTACTATATTCCCAATAGTGTGTTAATAGTGAGTAAAACAGAAACCCTGGTATATTGATAATAATGAAAATAAATAAGTTGACCTTTGCAGGGGATTTAGCTCAGTTGGTGCCGTGCCTACCTAGAAAGCACAGGGCCCGACTTTGATTCCTAATAGGTACTGCAAAAAACAAATAAATAAAATAAATAAACAAATAAATTGACCTTTCCTCTCAACGAGCTTTACAGTGAACCATTAAACAAATGCAGGAACAAGAAGGACCAGTAAATGAAGCAGAATACAGAGAAACAGCAAGTACCAGGTCTGTAGTCTCGGAAATGGTTGCAGCTGCCTGTCGGGGATCATCAGAAAGCTGCCACAGCATGTAGGCTCCGCAGCGCCTTAGCCTAGAGATTTTACCTGGGACAGACTGGCGCTGTGGAGAGTGCTGTACTAACGTAGCCAGTGACCATCAGTAATTAAAACAAGGAGATTATGTCGTCTCCCACTGAATCTTCGTGGAGCAAGACCACAGCCCCATGCGTGGAAAGACCGTGGGGAGAACTGGCCCACAAATGTCAGGGATGTTCCCAGCTCAGTGCTTTGGATGGTACTTTCCTCCATGTTAGTTTAAAATTTATTTGGCCTATTAAGAAAGTCAAGATTTTTCTTCAAGAATATAATTATTCCTGGATTTAGACACCATAATACTTACCGTAGCATAATTAGTGGGAAAACTAGCAAGTTAATGGCATGGAATGGAATGTTATGTGTATAAGAAAAATAATATTGTAGAAGACTATTAGTGATAAGGAAGATATTCTCTCAATATTGAAGGACATTAAAACTGTTTATTAGATTGAGAATATTTCATTATAACCAGATAGAGTAATGATTTCTATATAGACATGCTAATGATGGATGATTTGACCCTAAACACTCTTCCCACTGCAGCTCAAACAGGATATAGATGAGAAGTGTGTGTGTGTATGTGTGTTTATGTGTGTTTGTGTGTGTATGGGTGTGTGTGTGTGTGTTTAACCTGGTTTTAAGCTGCTAATCAAGCTATGTCAGGTAAGCTTCACTTCTCCATCTGGAGCTCATTGAAACTTACTTTTTCATGTTTTTGTGACTATGCCATTGAACCTGGATTTTTCTTTTATTTTCTGTCCTCTGAAAATAATAGTGGTCCTTTTTAAAAAAAAAAAAAAAAAAAAAGGTCCAGTCTTGAATTCTTAAAGCAGGCTTTGAAAGACAGGCCTTTGAATTGATTTCCGTTTATTATACATTTGTACATAGTTTTTCCTGTATTTTGGTTTTCTCTACCTTCGACTTTTCAGTCAACAGTTACTTAACAAAATGGGACCCAGTAGATATGGATGAATTCTGTAATCCTAAAAACACTAATAAAACAACTCTCCTTTGCTCACAGGAAATTCTGGAGCTTCATGGTTTACCCAGTTCAGTCCACACTGGCTCTGGATTTATATTTTGTCTTTCCTTTGTGTTTCTCTCCTGATTGTACCTAGGTACCCGGGAGCCATTGAATTTTCTAGTAGCAGCCACAGGAGCCCTCCACAGATACCGGTCAGGGCCGACCGTGTGCCAGGGACGGCACCATTCCCATCTTACCAACTCTTAAGTCTGTGCTCTGTGAAACCTGCTCCTCACCTTCCTGTGCCATCGCTCTGGCACACGGCCCCTGGGAAGCCCCTGCCCTGCTTCCAGCTTACCATGGCGAGTCCGGGCCGCGGGGTGGCCCCAGGCCAATTCAGAAAATTGGATGCATGGGATCTACGCAGAGAGGGAAAGCGGGGACCGGTGGGGGCTTCACGAATGGTCAGTGTCTGGGAATATGGACGGGAAACCTTCACAGCCCATGGCCTGGGACAAGAGCAGTTGGAAGAGGAATGTGCCAGAGGGATCTGCATGTTCCCTCTCAGCCTGAGTGCATTTCCCTGGGTGGGCGATTGGGCACCTGGGATGCTGCTCAAATGATTTCCCGATGTTTAATAAAGGGGTCGAGACAGGAAATCTCTGCATGAAGGGAACTTTTCATCATGGCTGCTTGGGGGTTTGGGGCCTTCCCATGTGGCTGGGAAGCCCGTCGATTGCACCACTGATTCCTGGGGTGTGCACTTGACACAAGTTCTGCTTCATCCAGATATTCGGTAAGGATATCTGGTACTAGTTTTCTAATGAACAAAGGAGAACTGAAATTCAGTTCCTCTATCACTAAATTAAAATTCCCAAGAAGCTGGGCGTGGTGGCTCACGCCTGTAATCCCAGCACTTGGGAGGCAGAGACAGGAGGATTGCTGAGCTCGAGGTTTGCCTGGGCTACATAGTGAGCGCAGAGCCAGCCTGAACTACAAAGCGAGACCCTGTCTCAAAAAAAAAAAAAAAAAAAAATTCCCAAGAAATGAAATTTCAGGAGACTTTCACACCAGTTGCATTCTGAAAACTAATAAGAACTGGAGTCAGAGTCTTTTGAATTTCACAGAAATGTTTCGTTGCTTCACTCAAGGCTGGGAGCCCCACTTTGCACTTAGTTTATTCCTGTCTGTAAGTGCGCTGTTCCTGCTTTCAAGCGTCAGAGCTGGGATAAGGCACCGAGTCCCTGCACTGGAAAAGCCTAGTGTCATTGTCCAACACTCTTCCCCACTTGCTTCTATTTCCTTTCATCTGTTTCCTCATTTGATGAACGAGGACAAGTGACCTCTACTGTGTCACATCTCTATGGTGACAGCTAGAGAAACAGTTCTCTGTTCTCAGTCACAGCACCATCATCTGGCCAGGGCTTCCCCAAGGAACTTGCAAATTTGTGACAGGGAATCCCGGACTTCAGAATCCAGTAGGTCTGAGTTGAGGTCTCAATACTGCTTCAGCTCAACATATGTTTTGTCCTCACTGGGCCTCAATTTCCTACCTGCAAAGCATTTGCTGTACCAGCATCTACAGATGGTGTGGAGGACAGAAGGCTGGGCACGACCCCCACCCTGAAGCAGCTGCTCCCGCTGATCCCCTAAGTGGTAGATGTGGCATCAGGAAGCGATGATGCTTGAGGGGAATCTGCACTCAGCTGTGTTCCACCCACTTAAAACTTCTGTACGTCAGGACTCCAAGTAGAAGGTTTCTATGGCCTTCCATTGTGGCCACTGTCAGTCAGCTTCCCATTTCTGTAAGAAATGCCCATGAGATTTCTTTATAAAGAGCAAAGATTTGCGTGTGCCAAGGGTCTCTGTCCATGGTACCTCAGTGAGATTGCTTTCCAGCCTGTGGGAGGCTGTGCTGCCACGTGCTGAGCCCAGGGTGCGGCAGAGTCCCCTCCTCCCAGCTGGCTTCTCACCAGCATTCACCCAGGGATGCCTGCTAGGCGTCTCTTCAGGTTTCCCTCTTTGCCCACCTGTGCCAAGCTAGAGGGCAGGCTGGTGACCCTGGGCCTTGGGGGACTCCCAGATTTACCTTCCCACAGTGGCTCATCCTGTAGACACAACAGCCGGATTAAATACTCAACAAGGTTTTAGCTACGGATGCTGCTGTAGTTTTAAATCAACTCCACTTATACCATTTTCAGTGGCTAACAAAACTGGCTTGCTGTAAGAGGAGCCCTGAGCAAGAGTGAAAAAAGGCAAATTTCAGTTGAGCATTTGGCCTCAGGAGATGATAGGCTCACTTGGCCTCATTTCTAAAATAAATAGATGGATCCAGATGGTTTTATGGCCACTTCAAGCTGGTGGGTGCCAAGGAGTCTCTGTCAGGCTGAACCGCAGCCCCACCACCGGCGCACACCTGTCTTGGCTCTGCAGTTTTGTCTGTGTTACGGTCTCGTATCATGCTGCTGTGTGGCTTCTGTCTGTGAGTGGATGGACTCTCTGCCTGTTTGGGTCAGAGGTGCACCCACAGAGGGGACACCCTTTTGCGTGGCATCACCAGCCTTCTGCTTCCTGTGACAACTTCTGCTCATGGACAAGGCACCAAGTTGCCTGCAGACCTGGGCGTTGAACTGAAGACCTTACTCTTGGCCAGGCAGGCAGCAGCACTGAGATTCATCCCCACCTCCTTCAGGTCTTGACCCAGCACTGGTACTGCCTGAGCAGCAGGACTTAGTGGTCCTACTCAGGCCTCTGTTCAGATAAGTCTTTGCACCATACTCCTCCCGTGCACTGTCTTCTGGTGTGAAGTGGAGGAAGCTTCCTTGGCCAGGCGTGTGTGACACACAGGGTGATGAGCACTCCATGGCACCTGGCTCCTTCTCAGAGCCTTATGTTCATGACTGTGAGGAAGTGGCCCCGTGCCTGCACTGTTTCTTTTGATACATGTAGCCTCCTTCATTTTCACACCAGCCCACACTCTCTACTTGCCTTTGCATGAAATGCGTGGCCCTGTCCAGAGACAGGTCATACGTCCTTCATTCTACCGTGCTGCCATCTTGCAAGCATGTAAGAGGCACATGGGAGATACCAAGAAGAGTCTCTTGGTCTGAGTGTGTCCCCAAGGGACTTGGTGTTGGAGCTTAGTCCTTGGTGTGGCAGGATGTTGGAGTAGTGAGTTGGGCTGCAGTGGGATGCCATTAGGACATAACAATGTTGGCCATGGAAGGAAATGATGGAGTTCTCAAGTGACCCGGGTTAATCATCAGAGGGGATTGTCACAAAAGAGAAGCTGGCTCCTGCTGTGTCTCTCTGGCTTCCTCTCTGGCCATGTAAATTCTCATTCTCGTCTGCAATCCTGTGTGCTGCTGTAGGATATAGCAGGACGCAGCCAGGAGCCCTCTTGTGAGAGCTGTACCATGTTTCTGGACTTCCTGCTTCCCCACCAGAATTAAATAACCTTTGTGTTTTACATATCCTCCAGCTTCAGGTATTGTAGCAATGGAAAACTAACTAGTACAAATCCTTTCTAGTTGACTAGTGTTGGAAGAATTCAGATCTTATACCTCTGAAGTAAATGAAAGGGAGAGTTATTTTTACAATAATTCTTCAAGTGATGTGTTCTATAGTATTTTACTAAACTAGGAGGTGCTGCCCTGGGGTTAAATTTTCAAAGACGCTCCAAGGTCTGGGAAATGGGATCCTTCTCCTCTGTGCAAAGTTCAAGAGTAGCTCAGGTGAAGCAACTGTTGTGCTTCTGTGCACACAGTGTGATAATGCAGTCTCTTGTTTTCCCATAATCCTGAATTAAAAGTCACTATTTTACTGAAGAGGTGATTTTTATACTTTAATGGAGCAAATTTGACATAAATAAGATCCAAGAAGAATCTTTGAATATTCTGAGGAAGTGTTTCCAAGAAAGCCAGAGAAGCTGCACAGCATTTTGAGTGTAGAAAGAAGCTTTCTCTGGCTGCCCCAGTGCAGAGCAACCTCACTTCCTGACTGCTGTGCTTGCTGACTCACTTCCGGCTCTTCCTGAGTGTTCCACTAACATCTGTTAAGAACTTGCTATGGGCAGATGCTGTGTAGAGCTCTGGACATATCAGAAGCCTAGGAGTTGGTCTTGTACTTCCGGGAGCAGGCCACATGGAACAGTGGCCTATGCCAACTGCTACTGGCCATGGGCAGATCACAGAAAACCCACTCATCCTGATCCACCTTTCCTTAGTCAGGTCCTCTGCATCTCTGAGTCGACTGAACATCTGCATGTTTCTTCAGGGTCTCAGTTGGAAAAATGCAGGATTTTCTCCCCTTCGAGCTTTCTGGAGGAATAGTGCTTGGATTGAATCAAGGATAACATTAAACATATTGAACCACCACTGGGGCCGGGTGCCTGACCGTGACGAATGGATGTCAGCCACTGGGCTGGAGCAGCGCCCCGGGAAGGAGGCCATGCTGCACTCTGGGAGCTCTTGGGTGGGGCTGGAGCAGTGGTTCTGGAGGCTGTGGGGCCCCTGGGAGGAGGCTGTTCCACACTCCAACTCAGGGTTTGGCTATTGTATGGCTGCACTGGTGTGGGCCAGCTGAGAATCAGACATGTCTCTGTGGTGAATAAATAATTTAACATTTTCATTCAATTAGGAAATACAAAGCTAGCTATTGCGATTTCAGTGATGAGAGCTTCAGGAGAGTCAGGGAAGGAAGGAGGTGTCATAAAAGGGTCCCAAGGAACCATCCAGGACCAGGTACCCTTCTTCTCTGTCCTTCACCTAAACAGGAAACTCAGTAGAAGTAGATGTTGTTAGCTGTACCTCTGTGCGAGCCACATGGTTCATCTCTGTTTCAGATCCAGATTTGAGGACATTGCCTGAGTGACCCAGGTGCAGAATGTCTTGCATTTCCTCTTGAGCTCTTCTCTCAGCTGCTTTGACATTGATGTGAGGCCAAACACTTATTTTGATTTCATTCAGCCCAAGCAGAGAACTCAGAAGAAGACTCTAAGCATTTCTTTGGAAGGACTGGATACACCCTCGTGCATGCAGATCTCTGATTTTTACAGTCTTTATCTGCACATTCTAAGAACATAAGCTACAGTGAGTGTCTTTCTGAAACACAAAATATGAATATTAAAGAAACATACAAAAGGTGTAGCCTTTATAACAGAATGGACAAGTAAGGTGTTTTTAGTTAGAAAATAAGATCCAAAAAATCCTTGCTTGTGTTTTTTTTGTTTGAATACAAGACAGGCAAAGACTCTTTAATGCAATTTAGTGAGACATGTGAGTACGGTCCACTGCTGTCTCTGCAGATTTGTCCAAGTAACTAAGGATGCAAGAACAAACACCTTGAGCAACCGGTAAACTTTTCCTGCATATATCATGAGTTTTAAAATGTGTTTGTGCCGGGCGTGGTGGCTCACGCCTGTAATCCCAGCACTTGGGAGGCAGAGGCAGGAGGATTGCTGAGTTCGAGGCTTGCCTGGGCTACATAGTGAGCTCAGGGCCAGCCTGGACTGCAAGGCGAGACCCTGTTTCAAAAAAAAAATGTGTTTATTTCTTTCTGATAGTGTTAGATTTTGCTCCTTCAGTGGTCATTTAGTAGGCAAGAAGTAAGCTTCCACAAGCGGGTTAGGAAGCACTCCAGCCAGCAAGAATTTGTGCAGTGCCTATTTTGAAGATGCGCTGATTTTATTTCCTCCCATCCTTTATTTTCCTGCATCATCACTAGTCACTTGAAACCAGCCAGTTCTCCATGGGAGGGATTTCTGCACATTGCAAGCAGACACCTGAGCATGGTCTGTCTGCAGATGTTGGGTGTGGCGGACACAGGTGACATTTTCCTCGGCTGGGAAGGTGAGCTTTCCAGTCAAGTTGTAATCGGTCTTCCAGGCTCAGTGAAAAAAAAAGATAAAATAGTCTTTCCTTTTTGATTTGAAGAAACTATAATTTTTTCCTATTGTCTTGGTGTAGACTTTTAATCTGTAATGGGTCTTGCCTCCAGCAAATCATGTCTATAGGATGTTTTCCAAACTGAACAATTCTAGGGGGATTCTACAATGTCTTTATCCAAATAACACTTAAAAACTGGGTTACTTGAGAAAATTCAGACATGAAAGTAAATAAAGATTCTCAGCACATTTTAAGTAAAAAGCCCTCTGGAAAAAAGCAGGAGTTAAAGAAAAACTGTTCAACTCAATACTTTCTGACTAACTGGAAATATGTATGCTGGGGAGAAGGCAGACTGCTAGCAATGGCAAACTAGTGGACACTATCAGCAAGGCTGGCCTGTATGGGCATATTTCAAGAGTGCTCCATGCCTTCCAATTAAAACAATGGAATAATTCTTTTAATCAAATAAAAATGAGTACCACATGGGCTGGAGATTTAGCTCAGTGGTTCTGGTGCCTGCCTTGCAAGTGCAAGGTCCTGAGTTCGATCCCTGGTAACCACATACAATGCTGGGCATGGTGACTCACGCCCACCAGCCATCAATACCACATACCACAGTGCCGGGCGTGGTGGCTCTCACCTGTAATCCCAGCACTCAGGAGGCAGAGACAGGAGGATTGCTGAGTTTGAGGCTTGTCTGGGCTACATAGTGAGCTCAGGCCCAGCCTGGACCCTGTCTCATAAAACAAACAAAAACAAAACAAAAAAAAGCAAGACCCTGTCTCATAAAACAAACAAAAACAAAACAAAAAAAACCCCAAAAAAATCAGCACTATAATTCCCATTATTTTATGATAAGGAAAAATCACAAAAACCTGTGAATCTCGCATTCCTTTTTCCTGATGTATCAGTTTAATTCATAATTGCATGGCATGGCCTGGGTTTAATGAATGTGTAACATATAGACAGGTTCACTTTACTGCCTTTGCATGTAGGGTCCCCAAGAGCAGGAATAGAGCTTGTTAAATACAAAGCAATATTCTGGAGATTAAATATTTTTAGGGATAATCATTTCTATCACTCTATTGAGCTGCACGGTATCTGTGCCTAAATGGTTCTTGTCTATAATTTGGACAGTTCCAATAACTGACTACCACGATATTAGCCTTTGCCTCCGTAATTAACTATTTTAAGAATCACTTATTCAACTATATGTTTAGGCCCAGCCATGCAGTACAAACTTTCTCCAAAGCAGCGTAATTAGAATAATTGCCACTCGAGGCCACTGTGAGTCATGCTGATTAATTTTACCAAAATTTAGAGTTTTATAATGGTTCTCCCACCAAAACCAGACATGGGCATAGGACAAATTGAAGTGGAATCCAACTGCTCCCCTTAATGAAAACACAGACTAATTTTAATCATTTCGGTGAAACCAAGTACTGCCTTCGGCAGGGAGAGAGTTTGCTTCACAGATGTGGAAGCCTGTGTTTATAGGGCTCTTAGTTTGTAAGGGTGGAGAATAGAACTCTACTCACAAGGAACAATTTAGAAGGGCTGCTGCCCTCATAAATTTGAAAAGAACGATGGGGAAGAAAGTAATAAGCAGGCTGGATAGGTAGCTCAGACTATCTTTCTCTCAGTTTTTGAGGTTAATAGTTGACTCTTTTTAAGAAACGAGTACTTTCTCTGGGGAAATATCATGTACTTATAGTGACAGTTAATAATACTTGTCAACTTGACTGAGTTAGACTCCAGGAGAGATGAGGGGTCACAGGGGTGCACTGAGCTCTTCTGCAAGTCCATCTTCCAGTACGCACAGTGCGCGTGCCATTGGAGGTGAGTCCTATCCCTGCCCATGGAGCATGGGTCTTTCACCAGTGCTCTGTGCCCGGCATTGTCTCCTGGCCATTATGAAGTCAGCAGATTTGTTCCACATGCTCTCTGCCATGATATTCACCCCTGCCATGGAGCCAGCTGCCCATGAGCTGAAACCTCTCAACATGAGCCACATGAGCCATTTCCCTCATTAAGTCCCAGGTCTCGGGTATTTTTGTCCCAGCAACCAGAAAACTCACCAATACATGTGCAACAATGTTAATTAGCCACAGAATGAGATCCTTTATGCATGCACTTTTGTGAATCTGTATTTTTTCTTTGTATTTTGCAGAAAAAATACAGGTCATGAAATTGAATCCATTTGTTTTCTATTGAATTAGATTTATTCATCCATAAACAGTATTTCACTGAAGATTAGTCAGTATCCACCAGCAGGGGACATCACTGTATCTTGTCCTAATAAGTAATTCTCTTGTGAAATCCTACTCATTACACCCTAATTTAGGGATTTATTCAGTGAAAATTTAAACCACGCTGAAGAATTAGTAACTCTGCTACAGATGCTCATTTTTTACAAGACCAGGCAGAGCAGCTCCAAGAAGACACAATGAACGTTAGCAGGTGAGGTTTGAACACCGTGCTGTGGTGGCTCCTGAGTGGGGCAGAGAGGAAACACAGACACTCAAATGCTGTGGATTCTGAGAAGAGGGTTTCTATTTCCAAGTTGTGATGAAAGACTTTTGGGGTCTCTGATTGTGGGTGTGTTAGTCAGTTTTCCAGTACAGCACCGGGCAACTGAGATCAGTCCATTTCAAAGAGGAGATGTTTCCATAGCCTCGTAGCTTTGGAGATTTAACCCTATGATCAGCTGTCCCTGTTGCTTCTGGCTTGTGGCCAGATGGGATATAGTGGCCAGAGTGTATACAGAAGTAAATTCATGGAGAGAGGAAGTGGAAGGATGCAGAGTTTCACAATCCCCTTTCAGCTGCCTCCAATAACTCAGAAGTACCACTCAGCCCTGCCAGTAGCAGGGGCACAACTGCCAGTAGCACCAATTTGGAGACAAAGCCCTGAAGACACGAACCTTTGAAGGACATTTGAGGTTCCAACCATGACAGTCGACATCCAGCTACTTGCCACATCTACCCCCCCCGTTAGTGAGTGTTTGATTGATTGCTACAGTTTATAGTAGCAGAACAAATGATTTCCCTGCACAGAATTTAATTACTGTGTCCCATCTTCATACTCACTTATGTGACTTTCCTGTGAGCCTTTCCCTGAGTCCATGAAAACAGGGAATTCGTCTGCTTTGTTCACAACAACTCTGAGTACCCAGTTCAGTCTGTTTGTAGATTTGGTGCTTATATTTGTTAGGTTCTTTTGTCATTTGGACAAATACTTGGCACTGGCAATTTAAAGATGGAGAGATTTATTTGGCTTATGGTTCCTGTGGGTTGGTTCAGTGTACAGTCGGCAGGCGCTAATGCAAAAACATGATAGTAGAAGGGTCCAGTGAGAGACAGCTCCCCTCATGGCAGCTATGGAAGAAAGAGAAGGGAGGAGTCATGGGGAAGAATGCACGCTTCTGAATCCCACCCCCCTGACCTCCCATTTCTGCCATGCCCCAGTTCCTGACAGTGCCATCAGTGGATTAGTCCACCAGTGAGTACAGTGTCCCATGCTGCCTTCACCTTCTATGGGCCCAATCTATAAACACATGAGACTTCTGAGAGTCATTTCAGATTCAGACTAGAAAAGTGTAAATAAATATATTGTTAAACTCAAGAATATCAGCAGGCAAATGATCATGTTGCTTTATAGTTTACCAAGCATTTTCCAGATTATGTCATTTGTAGATTCTTTGCTCGTGACAAAGTGTTTCTCTTGTTCTGCCTTTCGTCAGTCTGTTATTCATTTTCCTACCAACAGGTTAACATAACAAGCATGCCTATCTGTGGTTTCCTAAGCCCATGTATGTAAATGTCAAATTTTATAATATAATAAAAATATCTGTAAAAGGTCATTTGGACCAGGTAACTTCTGCTCTCAGAAAAAATGCTTTCTTAGTCTTCTGGGTGAGAAAAATCAACATTCCACTATTTTTCCTCCCAACAAAGAGTACACTCAGAGTAATATTATGCATCTTCTCACTTGAATCCGAACGTCCGTTAGCAAGTGTTTATAGGAACAGCTGTCCTGGTTCCTGGGGAAGAATGTAATAAGCTAATCTTTTTCCTTTAATAACTAACTTTACTTCTATAGCAGCTTTAAAGACTGAAATTATTCTTAAAATTAAGGAAAATATAATAAAGCCAACCATTTGGTTGGTATTGCATATATTATTTAAGTACCACCCACAGCTTAGGTGCATGTATACTCTAAGGTCTCATACTTTGTGTTTCCAACACATGCTTGTAAATTAGTTGTTTAAACTGAAAATGCATTTTCCCATGGAAACAAAGTTGTCAAATGTGATCTGTTTTTCAGGCAGAAAACAGCCCTGTGCTGCCTGACAGAGAGGAGCTGTGGCGTTCAAGGTAGTCAGAGGTGATGGGCCTGGCCCTGGGCTGAGTCAAGCAGTCCTCACCCTGGTGTCTTGCAGCCACTGAGGTGACCACTTTCATCTGTTTGTAGGTAAGCTGCCTCACACTAAGCACAGTCATCAGGTTAAGCTACAGTAGATCTGACTCAGATCTGCTGGAATCCAAGATCCCAAATCTTCCAATTATATGTCTCTGTCTTACACAAAGCCTAAACGAAATGAGAAAATCAAAAGATTCAGATTCAGTTACTGAGAGAAACTGAAGTTTCTCAACAGGTACATCAGTGGCAGAAATTAGCAGTGGTCTGCTTCCTAGTAATTGAAATGAATAATTGAAACTGCTCTTGGTTGATAAAGAAGTGTTTGCAGCTCCCATAAAAGTAATACAGACTAGAGGCAGAAAGTCCCAGTAAGAGATCCAGGCAATGGGTCCAGGCCATCATTTTGATGAAAAGCAGAATAAGGTAGTGAACAGGGAGAGAGAAGGCTGAATAGAGAGGAAGAGCTGGGAGGGAGAGGAGGGGACTTTTCAGGGCTTGTCCAATTGCTTAATTACTTCCAAGGTATTATGCATCAGACATAAACATATACTGCCATGGAAGCTGCCTGTTAACACATGTGCTTCTCCTTATCAAAGGTTTACCTTATTGAATATTTGGAATATGTTCAGAGGCAGAATACTGTTGGCATAAAAAGATACGGGTTTGGTCTGTGTGGTGCTATAAAATATTAGGAAGACAGATAGACAAAGTGACAATGCCCAAAATGTGATCTACCTTTACAAGGATTTTAAAAAAGAATCTGGAGTTAAAGTAGGCACAGCACAGGACAGGCAACTTTATTATTAATATAGAGGAGATAAACTATGCCTTTGGGGTTACAAATACCTGGGTAAAATTTCGTGAAAATAAGACTGAAATGATAGAAACTGTAAGGAAGATTACTATAATTAACTATATTATTATCTGTATTTTATTGGATTCCTACTGTGTGTTTTATCTAATTTTAAGATTAGGGCTGGAGATTTAGCTCAGTGGTTCTGGCGCCTGCCTAGCAAGCGCAAGGTCCTGAGTTTGATCCCAGTAACCACATACAACACTACCGTGTTAGTGACTTAGCTCACCAGCAATCGGTACCATACATCACAATGCTGAGTGGGCATAATGGCTCACGCCTGTAATCTTAGCATGCTTGTAATCAGGAGGGTTGCTGAGTTTGAGGCTTGCCTGGGCTATATAGTGAGCTTAGGATCAGCATGAACTACAAACTGACCCTGTCTCCAAAATAAATAAATAAATAAATAAATAAATAAATAAATAAATAAATAAGATTAAGGCCTGATATGTCCTTATTTTGCATATAAAGAAGCAAATTCAGTAAGCTCTTATATTAGAGTTACAGCAGTAGAACAGATTCCAAACAATGGTTTTGGACTTCTTGCTTCTACTCTTTGACTATGTTATGGCTTAGATCAGAGATATAATCTTATGTGTCTACAACAAGAAAAAAAAAAAAGGGAATCAGAGGCACACAATAATACAACTTTCCTCAATAACTAGTGGCATGGGACTGATTGAAATTGAGCTGAGTCGTTTTGTGCTTAGAAACTTCTGTGGCATAGAATTGTGCATTTTCTATTTTAGTAAACAGAAAAATTGTTTTTCTCAGTAATCCAAATTGTGTTCCTGAATACCTCATGACTTCAAAACACGTTCCAGGCATGGCAGGTTTTCTAAGGAATAGAGTACCTTCCCTCACTCATAGAACTTAAAGTCTAGGAAAACAAAAGTGTAACCCAAAGTGTGGCCTTTCACCTAGTCCTAAGTCCTGGACGCCAACGAAGGGCAAGATGATTCAGCGGAGACCAGGACCCTGTCCTGGTTTTTGGAAGAAGCGTCTCTCGGGCGAGGATCCGGGGTGTGTGCAGCGGCGCAGGGTGGCTCCGTAATCTGAAGGGCAGCAGAGTAGGCAGTTGCAGCGCTGGGTGGAGGCAGTAGCCTGAGTGAGGCGGAAGAGTTTCTGGGACAGAGGTGGAGAGAGATTATTTTTGACATAATTAGGGATTCAAGTTTCAGGTTGCTTGGGTAGCTAGGAGGTAGCCATATGGGTGTTTAATCACAAGAGATGTTTATTTGACAACGACACACATTTACAGCCTATTAGTGTATGAATCTCAACACTTTCCAAGTTAATTTATTGAGTTTGTATTTTTTGGGTACTGATAACTTGGGCCCAGGGCCTTTGTACTAAGCTACATCACCAGTTTTCTTTAATTTTCATTTTGAGATAGGATTTGTAATTTTCCTGGATTAGGCCCAGACTTGAGATCCTCCTGCCTCAGGCTCCCAGGATGTTAGGAGTAGAGGCAAGTGACAATGTGCCTGATTCAGGTTTAATTTCATTAACTTTTATATAAAGGTCCTTGTGAACTGGAAACAACTGTTAACCACAGTTTACCTGGGAAGAAGCTGAGGCTTGTAGATAGTAAAGAAGTAGCCCAGGAGGCAGAGTCGGTAAGTCCCAGTGGTTGGATTTGAACTCAGGCACCTGGCGCTGGAGGGAGGCCCCTCTCACTGCCTGGTGCTGGCGGCTCTGGCTAAGGCCATGGGAACCGAACTCCTCCATGGTGCTGGAGACAAGGAAACTGAAGACAGAGGACGGCCGCCACCTGTGAGACCCGGGGCTCCAAGGGGCAGGCGTGGGAGGCAGCACGGCTTTGCTGCGTCTCCTGGACTCCTGTGTCTCCTGAATGAGTCACCTGTGCTCATGCCGGGTGCACTGCGGGATTGATTCGCACTCTCCTTCCGCTCCCTCCTGGATTTGGGCTCGTGTGTACTGGGTGTGTTTTTGCACACCTTTGCTTTGAACGTGAGTGCTCTCCTCATTTTTTGTTCATCTGTTTACATATTGTTTTGCTGTGTAGAAGATGAGCCTCTGGGGTTGTGCGAGTTGGAAGTGTTTTTATTTTGACACAGCTTTTATGTTCGCGACAGCCTGTGTCAGAAGGGGATGGGCTGGCAGTGGGAGGGGAGCTTCTGCAAAGTCGAAAACGACTTAATTACTTTAAAAATTATTTTTATTTTAAAATATGAAAAAGTACTCTTTTTACTTCTTTGGAAAAATGCAACAAAATTACCGAATTGCCTTTCAACTTGACAAACTTGCATTTGTCAGTGGGAAAACTTTCATGAAAAATTTAAAAATTCTATTATGAAAACAATAACAGAATATTACATAAAATGTAATTAGTGTGTGTGTGCACATGTGTGTGAACTCCTGTAATTCCCGCCACACTCATGTAATTACAGTAATTTCTGCATCCCCTTCCAGTCCTTTCTGCACACACACTCATATTTTTACATAATTGCAACCACAGTATACAGATGATTTGCATCCTGCTTTTTAATTTAGTTCAAGGGAAGTTTAGCTACAGTTATTTGAGGGGAAAAATAATAAATATTGGGTATAAATATTCAATTACAAGTAAAGGAAGGTTTTGTTCATCAATCCTCATACAGAGAAAGGAAAAGCAATGAAAACGAGAAAAGTATTCAGCAGCTCTTCCCTGTTCTCCCTGGGAAAATAAAAGCACTTTCCAACTTATGGAATTGAATAAAATATTGTAGCTAGAGGCACTAGTAGCTTTTGTAATATTTTTCCAAGCATTGCTTCACGCTACATCTGGAGGCTTTCAGTTCAACTGCTTTTAATGCCTCACTGTAAATATCTGCTTTGAAATAGAGCGTTATTATTAATTTATATTTGTAAGATGACAACATATAAAAATTCTTTACTAACATTCGAAAAACCTCACTTGATCCTTGCCAAAGGGAGAAAATAAGAAGGGGACGAACGCCGTGCAGGGAGCGACGGCCGCAAGGCCGCGTCCTCGGTGCCGGGTGGAGAGTTTCTCTCTGAGAACCACGAAGTTTCTACTCTGAATAAATTGGGCCTGTGATTCACGAGTCTTGTGAAGTTTATAACTTTTTTCCTGAGGCATCCCTTTGCAAGTTCTATAATTTCCATAATACCCCTAAATTTTAAAAGCTCTCGATCCGCAGCGAGAGGCAGCTGCAGACACTGAAAAATAGCAGACAGTCTGACTTTCTGCTCTGCAGTTCATATTTTCTACTCACGTGACTATAGAAACGGACTTAAAAGTGGTCCAAAGAAAGAGAAAGAGAGGATTCATTCACTGATTGGTTTTTAGTTTATTTTTTTGAGTTGAAAAAAGTAATAGCCCAAACTATAAATTTATTTTAAGGTACTGTTTAATAGTCCACCAGTAGTTACAGCACTGGCTTTTGGAAGGGATATAGGAAGGCAGGAAGCCCTGAAGCCAGATGCAGGAAAATAAGCCCACCACTTTGATCGCGGGCTGCGTGCTCTTTTTCCTAAATAAGTGAGGGCTGCTCCCCTCCGGTTTCTGCCTGGTCAACTGGGCTGCACAGACAGCTGAGAGCGAGCACATGACCTAAATGGCCAGAGGCAGAGAGCTTCATGACATTTCAGCAATTTATTTCCAGTTAGCCAAATTTCATTCATCTCCCTAAGGCAGGTGTCCCTGAGCACATTTATATGTTTATCTGTTCTCTTCAGTCCTTCAAGGAAAGTTTGTAATTTAGCAGTGGTACACGATTTGATTTAAAGTTGTTCGATGAAAGATCTTTGTGACTCTTAGTAGCCTGAGTTCCAGAAGCAAAGATTATGTAATCTGCAATACTTTTTTTTTTAAAGAAAAAGAAATACGTTCATAGGTGACTGCTAAAGTTCAAACATATATATATTATATACCAGTTACTATTCAGGTCACTTCGTACACAATCTCATTTTGTGCTCAAAAGCAATCCTGCAAAATTAATAGTAGTGTTGCTTTTTAACTTTGCAAACGAGAAACAAAAAAAATATGACACAACTGGCTAGTAAAAGACTAATGTGAGGGTTTCAGTGTCCACTTTCAGTGATAAAGCAATATGCCTAAATATCACACAAATTAAAATATGCATTAGACAGGTAGAGAGTTAACTGACTTGGTTCTTCTTTGTGCCCTTGCCAAATAGCCCCATAAAACAAATACTTCTTAGACAAATCTATGGAAGAATGGTCAGAACAAGATAGAAACTGAAGGGGGCGCCACATTGGGAGGAAGGGGTTCCCGCGGAGGAGGCTCCCGCGTTGTGCAGCACACATAGCCTTTGACTCAACCTAGGCTCCCTCAACTCTGCAGACACATTCAGTGTGGCTGGCTTGAAGCACCCAGAGGTTCAGAGTATTCACTACAGTGGGCAGCAAAGGGAGAGACTACCGGAATCCGGATTCCCCAGTAGAAGCTGTTTACAAGCCTCTCCCTGGTTCCCAAAGCTCATATGCATTGAATGGTGAAGCCAAGAGCTCAGATTCTCCCTGCCAGAGTTTAAAGTTCAGGTTTGTTCCGGTTCATGGCCTGCTCTGCGAGCCTTCGACTTTCACTGGAAAAATACAGCAGAACGCAGAATCTCCACAGGTATCCATTGACACCAGCTATTAGATAAGAAAGATATTAAACGTATCAGCAGATTTTATATTCACATGTAATAGTTATCAAAAATATATATGTAACAAATCTAAGACAAAAAAGTCTCAGGAAGGAATGGAAGATATGAAAAAGGATTGAAGGGAAATCGTAGAACTGTGATAGTTGAGCTTTTGAGATTTCATTGAATGCTGTTAATAGAAGATTCAAGATGGCAGATAATAGCTTCAAGGAATCAGGAGACAGGTGCAGTAAAAATGACCAGTCAGAAGGAAAAGAATAAAAATGCAGTGCCTTGGGACCCAAGAGGCAGTATCAAAATGTCTGACACAGATGTAATTGGAGTTCTACAATGAAAAGATAAAATATGGGAGAAAAATACACTCTAATAATTATCAAAATTTGTTGAAAGATGTTATTTTAGAATTTGAAGAAACATATTAAAATACAAGGCACATAAATACAAAAATAAAGAAAATATTGCAACCAGTCAGAATAAAACACTGTATCACATATAGAAAAAATACGGATATAACTATTTTCTCATCAGAAACAATGGGAGGCAGAACTGTATAAAAAGATATCTTAAATTATGAATGGGTTAAACCCCCCATCAAACTGAAATTTTGTACAGAGTGAAAGTATGCTTTTAGAATAAATGGGAGATGACACATGAATATGAAATACAAACAAATTTTTACCAACCAATATGTGAAAGAAAGCTCTCTAGCCCGATGCATTTAATGGCAGATGGAATCTGTGGCTTTTAGAGAGGAAGTATCAATATCTAGATACATCTAAATTTTTTCTCCAATTTCTTGATG